>PVIY010060343.1:0-11671 GCA_004026745.1 Myrmecophaga tridactyla
TCCCCAGTGTAATATTTTTTAACTCTGGATTTTACTCTAAAGCTTTTCTACAATAAAAACTAGGCTTGAAGACTGAAGTTTATTGCCCCCAGTGAAGAAAAGACAGAAAAGAACTCAGTGAGAACAAAGACTTCATTTCCTCGCTTTTGAACTCTAACATGTACTTTTAAAATTTTATAGTAGAGACAATGTTGTTGAAAGTCACTT
Source organism: Myrmecophaga tridactyla (assembly GCA_004026745.1). Taxonomy (NCBI): domain Eukaryota; kingdom Metazoa; phylum Chordata; class Mammalia; order Pilosa; family Myrmecophagidae; genus Myrmecophaga; species Myrmecophaga tridactyla. Next base: position 208 of record PVIY010060343.1, read on the forward strand.
TAAAATGCAAGAGACAGGGTGGTGCAATGGTGGCACAGCGGCAGAATTCTTGCCTGCCATGCTGGAGCCCTGCGTTTGGTTCCTGGAGCCTGCCCATGGTAACAACAACAACAACAAAAAAGCAAGAGATAGGTTGCAAGAGAGGGAAAAAGTTTGGGGAATTCTCAAAACTTTGCTTGCAATACCAAGAGACAAGGCCTGAAGGAAGAGGTCATTAAGTTTATCCAAAAATAAAACATTAGAAAGAGACTGAATGATGATATAAGAAGTGAAAGAAATCTTTGACATAAAGAAACCAAGAGAGCTGAATACTAGAGATGGAATGGACAACAAAACCCCACTTTTAGGTGAATCATCATCAGGTTTTCCAAGGTATATCCCAGAAAACTGAAAGCCTTATTTTCCAACATGGCCTTATGTGTAGAGTAGTAATGACTGAGGGGTAATTAGATATTTAAGTACATGGGCCTACTCAGCTTTGCAAAGTCCCACACAATTTACCGTGGTTGCCTTGACCACCTCAAAGGGACATAGAAGTGGCGGAGAATGAAGTAGAAGATCCAGCAGAGCTGGTGTTGAAACAGAGTGCCAGGACCTCATGAGCGGAGGCAGTGGTGAGACCAGACATATCAGTGATGGTTGCCAGGGTACAGCGATGGGACCAGATGAGACAATCTATGCTTCTATGGAGGCCAGTGAGGGCAGAAGACAAAAATGATACATCCTCCCCAGAAATAATATGACACATTAGTATTTGTCTACCCAGAATTTAAATTGAACCCCAATGAAACATAGCAGAAGGGAAAGGGGGAGCCATTCTATGAACTTGGTTTAAGTTTTCAACCTTCAGGTTTTATTTTTTAGCTTCTTAAATATTTGGAAATGGGGCCTTGTTAAACAAGCACATTTTGATTACATTAACAATCAGGATAATCCTATCTCCTTTGGCTCGATAATTGATTCAGGAATGGATATGAGACTCAGGGCATTTTCTTGGCTAAAGTAATTGGGACCCAAGTTGGTTCAATCAGGACATTTCAGCTAATTGAATGAGGACTGTTCCTGCTGACAAAATAAAGGATGCAACCATAGGATGAAACCAACCCCACGGCAGCAGAGATAGAGAGAAAGGAACAAGAAAATTAGAGAAAGAACACACAAGAGAATGAGACGAAGAAAGAAAAGAGAGAAGGAAAGAAGGATGGAAGGAAGCTGATTCTCTGTGACATTATTAAGCCAATGAATTAACATTCACCCTAAAAGCAGCCCCACCTCTGAATTTATTACTAATAAATTCCCTCTACTTGTTATTCAGGTTTGAGCAGATGTTTCTAATACTTTCAACTGACAGCATTCTAACAAACTGATACCCATCATATTTGGCTTGGCTATATCTTACCAATCTATTCACAAACTAACCTATGAAAACCTCTAAACCTGAAGTGAGCCCACTAAAGAGAGGTATCCCACCATACAGGAAATTTTTACCAGCATTATTCTTTTACTATATATATATTTTTTTTAACATGGGCAAGTATCAGGAAGCAAACCCAGGTCTCCAGCATGGCAGGTGAGAACTCTGCCACTGTGCCACCATTGCCTGCCCTCCTTTACATTTTAGTGTATAAAATAAGATATTCAAAGTATACAGTTTTGGAAAGCAAAAAATTTGAAACTTCCCTGTGGTCTTACCACTCAAAAGCAACTGCTGGGTACATCTGGTTTCTTTAATTTGATTCTTTGTTTTTCTTCAAGATTATTTCTTATATTTGTGATGATATTTTATGTTAATTTTGAAACCTGTCTTCTTTCTTCTTCTTTTTTATCTAGCGTATAATTACATGCATAGATGTCTTCACCCTAAACTCTGAGCCTAGCAGGGAGAGGATATACCTTCGAAACTGACCAAAATGGACCTGTTGACCTCCTGATAATCAGTTAGGAATATGCTGGGGTGGCTAACATGGTTTGCAGTCAGTGAGCTGGCAGGCACATGCTTGAGTGGTCAGAAGATAGGAAGGGGTAAGCAGCAGGTACATCAGCATCAAAGGCTGTAGAGTGACACTGGTGCTGAGCTGTCTCCGGAGTGAGGTGGCTTTGTAGAGACTGAAGGCAAGGGAAGCTTGTCTCTCTAACTGGAAGCACTTCTGTGTCCCTTGCACAGCAGAGCCATTTCTGTGTAGTAAGAGGATATTTTAACCACATTAAAGAGCTTGTACTCTTTACAATATCTGTGGCTTCTTCTCATGAACCCATTGTGAAAACCCTGCACTGATGATGATTATAAAAGCAGCCAGATCTGTTGGGTGCTTAGTCCATGCCAGCTACTCCTAAGATAATGTACATAAAATAACTCCTAATCCTCACTGTCATTCTATAAAGTAGGTACTGTCATTTTACAAAGTTCTACCATTCCCATTTTAGATATAAGGAAAGTGAGACACAGGGAGGTTAAGCCTAAGAGTCTATGCTTTTACTTCTGTTTTATACACCTCACTTGTTATATGCTGGGCAGTTATTTGAACATTTTCCTGTGTTATTACAAACATTTAATGTGTGTTATTTTTAATGACTAAATAAATATTACATCATGTATACAACCAAAATTTATTAGGTAATAAAATTGTTTTACTTTTTAATTTTATAAATAATTCTATAATGAATATATTTGTGCATTAAGATTTTTCTTTATTTAGGATTTTCTTTCTCAGGATACAGTCTTGGAAGTAGAATTATGAAAACTAACAGTATGACTATTTTAAGGATCTTGAGATATACCATAAATTACTTCCCAAAAGGATTGTATCACTGTTTTCCCCCAATAGCACAGGAGAGAGTAGAGTCTGCTTTCACCAAACCCTCATTATCACTGAGTCTTAGTAGCACCATTCTTTAGTACATCTGTTAAGAATTATAAAGAACAATATTCAATCATTCTTTTTCTGATTTCTGTTTTTTATAAGTACCAACATGTTACAATTAAGAATTTTTTCCTTTCGATAAAACAAATGATCTGAATAATAAATTGAAAGCCTTAAAATTCAATAGCATAATTAAAGCATTATTTTGAGTTACCGAAATAATGAATTCATTTTACAAAAAGGATTCCAGTTCAGTTCCTGGTGCCTGCCCATGTTAAAAAAAAAGATCCCAAATACTGTATAAATACTCTTTTGTCATTACAATGCAAAGGCAGTAAAGGAGGAAACATTATTCATAGAGAGCCACTGGGATAAAATGACCAGACAATGCCTCATGTAGACAAAATCAGCACTAAAATTCTTGCTTTACATCTCTCATTTAAAATAAATAACAAAGATTGTATGCGCTGATGAAAAGAGAAAAATATGTCACCACATTTTTATGTCAAATTATGAAAATGTTTCTCAGGAAAAAATAAATTTCACTAGTTCTGGGTGCTTAGTGTAACTTATGCCGCCCTTTCCTTGTCCAGCTGATGACCCCCCCTGGAGCCCTGAGAAGTACATAGTTCCATCCACTCTGTACTGTGCTCTCCCTTCCCTTGGCATTTCGTGGTCTCCCTTAGGAATGTGCTTTGGCCAGATGGCTTTCTGCCCAATTTCCTGTAAATATTCATTTTTAATGATAATTATTTGAAACAATCATTTGCTCTTATCTGAAGCCTTTTCTACAGAGAACTCTTTGTGCTTTACAAATACTAATTTAAGTCTCAGCAATGAGACTTTCTCTCTCGGTCTTATTAAATACTTAAGGCTTTGTCCCCAGAGCTACTTTGTATAAGTATAAACAATGACATCATATCAGAGGCAAGAGCTGTAGCATCTTCCTTCCATCAAGATAATTGTTTGATTTCAGTTGGGATCCAAGATGCCATGAGGAGAGGATATTAAGTTAATTCTCCAACCTGGAAATGGCTTGTGATAAGAGAACTATATGCAGTTGCCCTTCTTCCCCTAATAATACCATTTATAAGATAGCTTAGAGCAGTGTTTTCTGAAACTGCAGTTTAGATCTATTAAGCAAGGGCTCTTAGCTTAGTCTATAGAACCCAAAAGGGTCTTTAAATAGAATTCTGTGGGTCCGTGGGCTTGGGTGGGTAAAACTGACATCTTTATTTTCACTCGCTTTTTACTAAAATTTATTATTCCCCTTAATTACGAATACCACAGTAGTGTTTTTTCCATCAACAAAAATCACAGATATTTTCGTATCACATTAGATTCCACAGATGGCTTGAAATATTGTTCATGTGCATTACTACTTTGAGATAATGCTAGCTTATGTTTTAACTTGATGTTTTGATTAAAAATCCCATGTATTACAAGATTAAACACTGAAAATATTTCAATAACTATTGTTCAACATAACAGTACTCCTCTAAAATCCTAGTTACTTTATTTTATGTGTAAAGGAATAATTCTGGAAAGGGAAGGGTGCTGGTTTGAAAGGATTATGTACCCCAGAAAAGCCATGTTTTAATCCTGATCCATCTTGTTGAGACAGTCATTTTTTTAAATCCCTATTCAATAATGTAGGTTGGAATTTTTTGATTAGATTACCTCCATGGAGATATGACTCACCCAATTGTGGGTATTAACCTTTGATGAGAGGGAGATGTGACTCCACCCATTCTATGTGGGTCTTGATTAGTTTACTGGAATCCTTTAAAAGGAAGAAACATTTTGGAGAGAGTCCCTTTTTTGGGAACCACAAGAGAGTCATGAGAACCAGGATAGCCCATGTAGCCAGAGACATTTGGAGATGAAAGACTATGTCCCTGGGGGAGCTTCATGAAAGAAGAAGCCTGAAGAGAAAGCTAGCAGACATCACCATGTTCACTACGTGCCTTTCCAGTTGATGAAACCCTCAACTTCATCGGCTTTTCTTGAGTGAAGATAACCTCTTGTTGGTGCTTTAATTTGGATATTTATATAGCCTTGATTTAATTTAAACATTCTCCATGGCCTTAGAACTACAAATTTTCACAACTTAATATATTCCCCTTTTTAAAAGCCATTCTGTTTCTGGCATATCACATACAACAGAAATATATTTTGTTATAAACTAGAACAGGGAATTACAGACTTACTTAGGGCACAGGAGAATTCATGACACACACGAAAAAGGTAAAAACAAATTCCCTGTATTGAGAGCAGATATTACTTTTTCTTTTCTTTGTTTTTTTTTTTGGCATGGGTAGGCTTGGGAATTGAACCCCGGTCTCTGGCATGGCAGGCAAGAATTCTGCCACTGAGCCACTGTTGCACTGCCTGTTTTGTGCACAGCTTTTAAAAATATTTTAAATTAGAGGGAAAGAGAAAATACTACAATGTATCACACACAAAAGTAGCAAACATGAAATCTTGGCATTATAATATAGTATTGATTTCTTATTCTAGGTCATGGTTAAAAAAAGTTTGAAAGCAACCAGCTCCTAGACTAGGAATGCAGTTTGTGGTCATGTCAGCTTCTCTTTATTGAGGCCTAACTTGAGGGAAATCTTACCAGATTCCTTTAATAGTGACATTATATAGATAAGTCTGTAATGTTAGATCACTAGAAAAAAAAACATATAGGATTTTGCTAACTTACTTTGTTGTGTATCTTTTCTTTTTGATTTTTCAGAATACTACTACATTGCCTTTACTTCCACTATATTTTCTTTAAATTCAGTACAACACACTATAATTTTAGTGGGCATAAGTGTGGCCTCTCTCTCTAAGCCAACTAGGCAGGTGAACTCAATGCCCTATCCCCTTACATGACTCCTAGGGGTAGAAATCTCCCTGGAACCATAGAATGGGACTCTCAGGATGAGCCTGGACCTGGCATCATGGGGTGGTGAAAGTCTTCTTGACCAAAAGGAGGAAGAGAGAAGTGAGAAAAAATAAAGTTTCAGTGGCTGAGAAGAGATTTCATACAGAGTTGAGAGGTTAATCTGGAGGTTATTCTTAGGCACTATATAGATATCCCTTTTTATTTTATGGTGTTGGAGTGGCTAGAGGGAAGTACGTGAAACTACTGAGCTGTGTTCCACTAGCCTTGACTCTTGAAGACAACGGTATAACTATACAGCTTCTACAATGTGACTGTGTGATTGTAAAACCTTGTGTCTGATGCTCCTTTTATCCAGGGTATGGACAATGAGTAAAAAAAATAAGGATAAAAAATAAATAACTAATAGGTGGTGAGATAAAGGGTAAAAAATTGAGCAGACTGAAATACTAGTAGTCAATGAAAGGAAGGGGTAAGGGCTATGGGATGTATGAGTTTTTTATTTTTTCTTTTTATTTATTTTTCTGGAATGTGCCAGTTTGAAAGTATTATGTATTCTAGAAAAGCCCTGTTTTAATCCTGATCCATCTTGTGGAAGCAACCATTTCTTTTAATCCTGTTTCAACACTGTAGGTTAGAGTCTTTTGATTACAGTATATCCACAGAAATGTGATACACCCAATTGTGGGTATGATCTTATGATTAAAAGATGTGACTCCACACATTCCAGATTAGTTTACTGGACTCCTTTAAAAGAGGAAACATTTTGGAGAAGCTCAGAGCAGACAGAGCCTACAGAAATGACAGAAAAGACAGAAACTTCACAGTAGAGTTGACACAGATGCACACACAGAGAACATTGACACAGATGTTTGGAGATGCTTAGAGCCCAGCAGACATTGCCATGAGAAGACAAACAAGCCAGAACCTGTAGAGAGCCAAGGGAAACCAAGAGATAAAAGTCCCAGAGAAGCAAAGTGAGGAACCCCCACAGGAACAGAGGCTGAAAGCAAAAGAGTCCAGGAGAAAAGGGACCAGCCGATGCCAGCTACATGACTACACAGCTGACAAAGGCTTTCCTGACCCATCAGCCTTTCCTGAGTGAAGGTAACCTCTTGGTACCTTAATTTGGGCATTTTCACTTCCTTAGAACTGTAAACTTGTAATATATTAAATTCCCCTTTTTAAAAGCTATTCCAGTTGTGGTATATAGCATTCCGGCAGCTAGCAAACTAACACATGGGGTGATACAAATATTCTAAAAATGATCATGGTGATGAATACTCAACTACGTGATGATATTGTGAGCCACTGATTATATACTATAGATGGACTGTATACGTATGAAGATATCTGTTAAAATATTAAAACAAAAACAAAAAAGAATCATCTAGAAGACATCTGCAAAAATAAAATAGATTCCCAGATTTCAATTTAGACCAAGTGAATTATATTCCATAATATGTAGGGTCTGGAAACCCATATTTAAACAGTTTCCAGAGTTATTATGTTGAGAACCTAGTATATTAGACCAAGCTTGGTAATCTTCTCCATGTGAACCCTGTAAAAGGAACATAAGGTTGGTGACATCAAGATGGTGACATAAGACATCCCCTGAAAAAGCCTCCTCAAGATTAAGTGATGAAAAAGACAAATTTCCCTTGCTTAGAACTCTGGAAGAGAGTAGAAACTGGAGAAGAACTCTAAAAACACTGAATTAAAGAAAAGGAACAATATCAGGTAGGAAATTTCTATTCCAGACCTGCTGGTATATTCCCCTCCCCCTTGTTCAGTACCATGCAGCTTGTGAGTCACTCAGAGGCAGCTGCCCAGGGCCCTCCCACCTGTGATTCAGACTATAGGACCACTCACAACAGCAAGTTAGAACCTCAGGCATATCCAGGCAGAAGGACCAGGGTTGAATGTAACCTTTTAAGGAATGCTAAATACAAAAGAGCCACTGGTAAGTGGATATAAAAGAGAGACCATAGCAGGACAGCTGGCAAGTGGTGTACTCACTCTCTCCAGGTTCTGGTGGCTGGAATACCTTAACACAAAACATATTTTGTAGAGTGACTCACCTTTCTGGACTGACCCCTTCTGACTCCCTTGAATGTGACACCCCAGCAGGTAAATTGTAGGCAAAAAAAGCCTCACAGAATGGGGGGAAATTCAACTTCCTCAAGTTGAATTCTTGATATTCTCACAAGCAGTGTAGACAACCAAAGCTATAGGCTGAGCCCCCAGTCTTGGGGTTTGTTCATATGAAACTTAACCCCACAAAGGACAGGTCAAGCCTACTTAAAATTAGGCTTAAGAGTCACCCCCAAGAGAACCTCTTTTGTTACTCAGATGTGGCCTCTCTCTCCAGCCAACACAACAAGCAAACTCACCACCCTCCCCCATCTACATGGGACATGACTCCCAGGGGTGTGGGCCTTCCTGGCAATGTGGGACAGAAATCTTAGAATGAACTGAGACTCAGCATCAAGGGACTGAGAAAAACCCTAGAATGAGCTGAGACTCAGCATCAAGGGATTGAGAAAATCTTCTTGACCAAAAGGGGGAAGAGTGAAATAAGACAAAGTGTCAATGGCTGAGAAATTCCAAACAGAGTCAAGAGGTTATCCTGGAGGTTATTCCTACACCTTAAGTAGATATCACCTTGTTATTCAAGATGTAATAGAGAGGCTGGAGGGAACTGCCTGAAAATGTAGAGCTGTGTTCCAGTAGCCATGTTTCTTGATGATGATTGAATAATGATATAGCTTTCACAATGTGACTGTGTGATTGTGAAAACCTTGTGTCTGATGCTTCTTTTATCTACCTTATGGACAGATGAGTAAAACATATGGATTAAAAATAAATAAATAATAGGGGCAACAAATGTTAAAATAAATTTAGTAGATTGAAATGCTAGTGATCAATGAAAGGGAGAGGTAAGGGGTATGGTATGTATAATCTTTCTTTCTTTTTTTTTCTGTTTTCATTTTATTTCTTTTTCTGTTGTCTTTTTATTTCTTTTTCTGAACTGATGCAAATGTTCTAAGAAATGATCATGATGATGAATATGCAACTATGTGATGATATTGTGAATTACTGAATATATGTAGAAAGGAATGATCATATTGTGTTTCTTTATTGCCATTTTTTAAAATTTAAAATTCAATAAAAAAATTTTTTTAAAAAGCCTCACAGAAAAAAAGAGTGGGAAAATCTAACTTCTGTGAAACAGGAGAGTCTCAAAACTGAAAAGTATAGGAAAAGGGGCACTGAGTGGAGAAGAAAATTTTTTTAAAAATCATAGGAGCTGGGAGTAAATTCTACACAAAAACAAACAGAACAGATAAAGATTCCTGGAGAAGGAACAGAGGAAAGGAAACTTTGTCCTGGAAGTGAAACAACTGTTTAAGAAGTGTAATCTTTAATAATGTAATACATATGCAGGGCAAAAATCAGATGAAGAAGAGCTGAGAAAATCTGAGCAGTTAAACATGGGAAATTCTAAAGGTCAACAATAAGTTGAGGTAAGCAACAAAGAAGAGCCTTAATACAAAGCCAATCAACAATAAAACCCTAGACAAGAGGAAGAAACTGACCTTCAGAGTTAACTCATCAAGACAGTCAGATGCCCAGACATCAGCAAAAAATTACAAGCCATACTAAGAAACAGGAAGATATGGTTCCGTCAAGGGAACAAATTAAAACTTTAGAGGAAACACAGAATTTGGTATAACTGCTAAAAGAAGTATATAAACAAACCTCCTAAATCAATTTAAGCAGATGAAGGAAAATATGGATGAAGAGATAGAGGAGATTAAGAAGAAAATTTGTGAGCATAAAGAAGAATCTGAAAATATAAAAAGAAACATAACAGATATTGTAAGGAAGAAAGCACAATGGTAAAGATTAAAATCCACGATAGGCATAAAATAGCAGATTTGAACAGGCAGTGGAAAGAATTAGTGAACTAGAAGACAGGGGAATGAAAATCAGACAGTCAGAATAAAAGATAGAGAAAAGAATGGAAAAAATTGAACAGTGTTTCAAGGATCTCAATGACAGCATGAAGTGCACCAGCACAGGTCATAGGTGTTCCAGAGGGAGAAGAATAAGTAAAAGTGGCAGAATGAATTTTGACAAATAATGGCTGAAAATTTCCCAACTCTTATGAAAGATATGAATATGCATGACCAAGAAGAGCACATATTCCAAACAGAGTAAATCCTAATAGATCTAATCAGAGACAAATATTAATTACAAAGTCAAATGTCAAAGATAAAGACAGAATGCTGGAAGCAACAGGTAAAAAAGTGATTAGTCACATACAAGGAATCTTCAATAAGGCTAATTGTCAATTTCTCATCAGAAACTATGGAAGGAAGGCAGTGGTATGATATATTTAAGGTACTGAGGAAAAAATCTGCAAAGCAAAAATTATTTTTATAACAAAATAGCCCTTCAAAAATGAGGGAGAGTTTAAAATGTTCACAGATAAATAGAAAATTAGAGAGTTTGTCAATAAAATAACTGACCTACAAAAATTACTAAAGAGATTTCTGTAGGTTAAAAGGAAATGACAGGAGAAGTGGTATATTGTAGTGAGAACACATGAAGATTATCAGTAAGGGTACCTAAAAAGGTAAATGCAAAATCCAATAGGGTGTATCTTCAATATACAACTCTACTCTTTAATTTCTATAAGAATCAGAATACAGTTGAACAAGAAAAGGCTATATATTCTGATAATAAACATGCAAAATATAAAGTGGTAATCTGGGATAAAATCAACAAAAATAGGGGAAAGAGAAGGAAATGTGAGCAAAGAACACGTATGCTATTGAAGTTAAGAAGGTATTTTTTTCAAATTAGTAGATTACAGATGTAAGCTGTGTAATAAAAAACCCAGGATAACCACAAAGAAAGTATTTTAAAAATATACAGAAAAACAAATGAGAAAGAGATGTCAGGTACATCAAAAGAGATCAAATATATGGAAAAGGAGATTACAATAAAAGAAAAGAGAGACCAAAAAAAACCAAAAGATATGACCTATGAAACCCAAAGGGCAAAATGCCTGAAGTAAATACTGTCTTTCCAGAAATAATACCGGCTGTTAATGGCTGAAACTCACCAAACAAAAGACACATTGGTAAAATGGATTTAAAAAAAAAAAGCATGACACAATTAATGTTGTATACAAGAGACTCTTCTTAGACCCCAAGACAAAAATAGGTTGAAAATGAAAGGTTGGAAAAAGATATTTTATATAAATAGGACCCAAAACCAAGCAGGGTTCTCATCTGCCATGCCAGAGACCTGGGTTCAATTTCCAGAGCCTGCCCATGCTAAAAAAACAAACTAGGGTATCTATACTAATGTAGAGAAAGTAGACTTTAAGTCAAAAGCCATTATAAGAAACAAAGAAGGCACTAAAAATTAATAAAACAAGAAGAAATTACAGTAAGAAATATTTATGTAACTAACCACAATGCCCCAAAATATATAAGGCAAACACTGGCAAAGCTGAAGGGAGAAATAGGCAACTCTACAATAATTGTTGGAGACTTCAGTACACCACTCTCATCAATAGATAAAACATCTAGATAGAAGATCAATAAGGAAACAGAGATTGAATAATGTGTCCCTCTTTCTCCACATCTTCTCCAACATTTGTAGCTTTCTGTCTTGTTAATAGTTTTCATTG
>PVIY010060344.1:0-11671 GCA_004026745.1 Myrmecophaga tridactyla
TATGCAATCAATGGCTCACAATATCATCACATAGTTGTATATTCATCACTATGATCATTTCTCAGAACATTTACATCAGTCCAGAAAAAGAACTAAAAAGAAAAAACTCATACATACCATACCCCTTACCCTTTCTTCTCATTGACCACTAGTATTTCCCTCTACCCAATTTGTTTTAACATTTCTTCCCCTATTATTTATTTATTTTTAACCCATATTTTTTATTCATCTGTCCATACCGTAGATAAAAGTAACTTCAGAAGAAGGTTTTCACAGTCTCATAGTCATTTGCGAAAGTTGTATTATTATACAGTCATCTTAAAGAAACATGGCTACTGGAACATAGCTCTACAGTTTCAGGCACTTCCCTCTAGCCTCTCTAAAACACCTTAAAGAGGTGTATTATATTATTATTATATAGATATTATATCTATATAATACATAAGAGTTATTCTCTCTAGGATAACCTCTCAACTCTTTTTGAAACTCTCAGCCACTGATACTTTGTCTCATTCCTCTCTTCCCCCTTTCAGTTGAAGTTTTCTCAATTCCTTGATGCTGAGTCCTAGCTTGTTCTAGAATTGTTGTCCTACTTGGCCAGGGAGATTTACACCCCTGGGAGTCATGTCCCATTTAGAGAGGGTGAGGGCAGTGAGTTTGCTTGCCGTGTTCGCTGAGAGATAGGCCACATCTGAGCAACCAAAGATGTGCTCTGGGGGTGACTCTTAGGCCTTATTTTAAGTAGGCTTAGCCTATCCTTTGCTGGGATATGTTTCATATGAACAAACCATAAGATTGACGGTTCAGCCTATTGATTTTGTTGTTCTCAGTGCTTGTAATAATACCAGGCCTTCTCCAAATGGGGAAGTTGAATTTTCCTTCTTTCTCACCATCCCACCAAAGGGACTTTGCAAATACTTTTTTATTCATTGTTCAAATCACTCTTGGATTTACCAGAGCATCACTCTACAAAATCTCATGCCCTACTTAAGGTTCCATGTACTTATGGTATTCAATTAAACTGTCCATATAAGTTATATTAGGAGATGCACTATTCAAAATAAAAAACTTTGTACCAAATAAACATTTTTTTGCTTTAGTCTCACACATAAGTTAAAGTTTTAAAATATGAATTACCATCTATTTTCAACACCCTGCAATATTGATATCCTTTGTTCTTACTCATACAAACATTTTAAAATTTGTACATTTAATCACTATCCTTGTACTCTAGGCATTCCTAGATTATACCATCTCAGTCTTTATTTTCTATCTTTCCTTCTGAGTACATATGTGCCCCCAGCCCTCCTCCCTCTATCATTCTCACATTCTGCTTCATTCAGTGTATCAACATGATTGTATTACAGTTAGGTAGTATTGTGCTATCCATTTCTGAATTTTTGCGATCAGTTCTTCTGCATAATCTGTATTCTTTCAGCTCAAATTACCCAAAATCTACTCTATTTCTATCTCCTGAGGGTCTCTGTTCTTAACTGAAATTCTCCAAGTTCATTCATTAATGTTAGTTCACATCAGTGAGACCATACAGTATTTGTCCTTTTGTTTCTGGCTAATCTCAATGAGCATAATATCCTCAGGTCTATCCATGTTGTTACAATACTTGATCACTTTATTCTTTTACAGCTGCATAATATTCCATCATATGGATATACCACAGCTTGTTTAGCCACTCTTCTGTTGATGGACATTTGGGCTGTTTCCATCTCTTGGCAATTGTAAATAATGCTGCTATAACCATTAGTGTGCAAATGTCCGCTTGTCTCCATGCCCTCATGTCCATCTGAGTAGATACCTAGCAATGGTATTGCCGGATCTTATGGCAATTCTATACTTAGGTTCCTGAGAAATTGCTATAACTGCCTTCCACAGTGGATAAGTACATTTTACATACCACCAACAGTGGATAAGTGTGCCACTTTCTCCACATCCTCTCCAACACTTGTCGTTTACTGTTTTATTGATAATGGCCATTCTGGTGGGTGTGAGATGATATCTCATCATGGTTTTGATTTGCATTTCCCTAATAGCCAGTGAAGTTGAGCATCTTTTATGTGCCTTTTAGCCATTTGTATTTCCTCTTCTGAGAAGTGTCCATTTCTTTTGCCCATTTTTTAATTGAATTGTTTGTCTTTTTGTTGTTGAGTCGAACAATCTCTTTATATATTCTGGATACTAGATCCTTATCTGATATATTGCTTCCAAATATTTTCTCCCATTGTATAGGCTGTCTTTTTTACTTTCTTAACAAATTTGATGTACAAAAGTGTTTAATTTTGAGGAGTTCCCACTTATCTCTTTCTTTCTTCAATGCTTGTGCTTTGGGTGTAAGATCTAGGAAATCACCTCCTATTATAAGATTTATATTCCCCTACATTTTCTTCTAAAAGTTTTATAGTCTTGGATCTAATGATAGGTCTTTGATCCATTTTAATTTTTGAATAGGGTGTGAGATATGGATCCTCTTTCATTCTTTTGCATATGGATATCCAATTCTCTAGGCACCATTTATTGAAGAAACTTTTCTGTCCCAGGTAAGTTGGCTTAACTGCTTTATCAAAGATCAATTGTCTGTAAATGAGAGAGTCTATATCTGAACACCCTTCTATTCCATTGGTCAGTTTATCTATCTTCATGCCAGTGCCATGCTGTTTTGACCACTGCAGCTTCGTAATATGCCTTAAAGTCAGGTAGTGTGAGACCTTTGACTTCATTTTTCTTTCTCATGATATTTTTAGCTATTTGGGGCGCCCTGCCCTTCCAGATAAATTTGGTTATTGGTTTTTCTATTTCTGAAAAGTATGTTTTTGGGATTTTAATTGGTATTGCATTGAATCTATAAATCAATTTAGGTAGAACTGACACTTTAACTGTATTTAGTTTTCCAATCCATGAATGCGGTATGCCCTTCCATTTATTTAGGTCTTCTGTGATTTCTTTTAGCAATTTCTTGTAGCTTTCTTTGTATAGGTCTTTTGTATCCTTAAATTTATTCCTAAATATTTTATTCTTTTGGTTGCAACTGTAAATGGAATTTTCTTGATTTCTCTCAGATTGTTCATTACTAGTGTATAGAAACACTATAGATTGTTTTTATCCAACACTATGTAAACATAAACATTCCTACCATATGATCATTCCATTCTTGATAATAATTCACAATTTCATCACATAGTTGTATATTCATCATGACTATTCCTTAGAACATTTGCATCAATTCAGAAAAAGAAATAAAAATAAAACAGAAAAAAATTCATACATACCATTCCCCTTACCCCTCCCTTTCATTGATCACTAGCATTTCAATCTACTAAATTTATTTTAACATTTGTTCCCCTTATTATTTATTTTTAATCCATATGTTTTACTCATCTGTCCATACCATAGATAAAAGAAGCATCAGTCACAAGGTTTTCACAACCACACAGTCACATTGCGAAAGCTATATCATTATACAATCATCTCCAAGAAACATGGCTACTGGAACACAGCTCTACATTTTCAGGCAGTTCCCTCCAGCCTCTCTGTTACACCTTAACTAAAAAGGTGATATCTATATTATGCATAAGAATAACCTCCAGGATAACCTCTCAACTCTGTTTGGAATCTCTCAGCCATTGACACTTTATTTTCTCATTTCACTCTTCCCCCTTTTGGTCGAGAAGGTTTTCTCATTCCGTTGATGCTGAGTCTCAGCTCATTCTAGGATTTCTGTCCCATGTTGCCAGGAAGGTCCACAGCCTTGGGAGTTATGTCCCACGTAAAGGGGGGGGGGCAGTGAGTTTGCTTGTCATGTTGGCTGAGAGAGAGGCCACATCTGAGCAACGAAAGAGGTTCTCTTGGGGGTGTATATATATTTTTAAAATGCAATTTTATTGAGATATATTTACATACCATCCAAAGTATACAATAACTGGCTCACAGTATCATCACATAGTTGTGTATACATCCCCATGATCAATTTTAGAATAATGAATAAATGTACTCAATATTGGAAAGCAGTACAAACTCACTATTGTATTTCCCCGAATCTAAAAATATTTGACTGACAGTTGCAAATACTTCCAGCTATAATTGCAAGATGCCATTGACTATAGGGCACACACCAATTTAGACATGTAAATATGAAAAAAATATGCACCTTAAAATTGATGAGATTTGTGTGAATTACTGACAAAAAGATATCAGAAAATAATACCTAATGACAAAAAAATAGTTTCCTGATCTACTAATGAATTTACAGCCAGCATTTGAAAAATGTTGATTTAGGTCAACAAGTCAAAATGAGGGTTCAGGTCAAAATAATTGCATCATTTCTCTATGGCATGAAAGCCTAGGGTCCTCACCTACTTGTTCAGGCACTGAAACAGGTCTAAAGCTTATGTTTGAAGAAAACTTGGTCTGGTCCACAAATCATAGCCTACCTCTCCTTGGAAGACAAGATGGCTTTCCCTTAGACTTGAATTTTTATTACAGAATGTGAATTCAGCTTTCTACATAACTGACTGCTTTAATACTTCAATCAATACAGATTACTTTTATTCTAGATACTTGAGCAATCAAACATTCTCAAAATAACTGCAATCTAGTTTCTGCCAAAAATAGGTGAGACAATGGATTTTTATGGCGGCAAGCTAGTGGTTCTCACAATTTGCTGGGAATCAGAATAATCTAAGACACTTGTTAAACATAGATGCCCAATTCCTTTCCAGGCCGAATGAATCAGAATTGCTTGGGATAAGGCGCCACCATATACATTTTTAACACCTCTGTTGGGAATCCTGATATTTAGACAGGTTTGAGAATCATTGTTCAATAGCTTGCCAGTCATACTTTAGAGTTTTTTTTTTTTAATAGCAGCTTTATTGAGATAAAATTCACATACCATAATTTTTAAATGTACGAGTGCCCTGGATAGGGCACTCTTCTAGGAGATGAAATTTCTGACATGGAAAAGCCATGCTATTCAAATCTAGGCTGAAATTCAAAAATGACAAAACACTTTAATTCAAACTCTTGGCTACAAAATAAGTTCACAATTCCAGACCGTAATTTAGCATAGGCTCCTAATCTCCATCCTCCCTTCCCCACCCAACCATTGATGTTTCAAATGCTTAGTGCTTGTTAGCCATTTCTTCTTTATTATGTTAGTATTTCTGCTGAAATGAAATTTAGAACCTGGTTTTTCTGTTTGGCAGTGTGGTCTGTGGAGGCTGGAGAAAATCATAAGTTGTGGCCAACTTCTGTTGGAGGCTGACTATTGTCAATGATGGAGGATTTCTATGAAGTAACTGGACTGAGCAAGGTGACATTTTTAGGTGCTTTTTCACTAGGGCATCATATTCTATAGCCCTTCTGGTTAGCAGCACGAGAGGTATAGGCTGTTTTGAAATATTATTTTAAGTGACGTAACTTTTTGTAAGTTAACATATATTTAAAATTGTGGATTTAAAGAGATTTCATACTCTTAACCAAATGGCATGCCTTAAAATAAATGTTTCCCATAAAACATTTCTCAGTGTTACAATTGTGATGGAATCTCATTACATCTTCTAACCCCTAGACAAAGATAAAAAAAACCAAACTTATGCTACACTAGGGAATAACAAAGTGTCACTGGATCCTACTTGCAGCTATTGACAATTCTGCAAAGCATTTAGGAACTTTTTTCTCAAGATAAATTGTTATATTCTATTCAATAGGCACCCCATTCCCAGCTTTTACTCCTACTCCTGTATTTAATCAGGAAAAAACACACTGAAAACTTTGAAAACAATGATTTCCTTCTAGTGCTAAGTTGGTGTGCTGATTTTATTATGTACCCACAGAAAAGCCATGTCCTTTAATCCTCATTCATTATTGCTGAGTAGAATTTTTTTATTATTGTTTTCTTGGGGATATGACCTACCCAATTGTGGGTGGTAACATTTGATTAGATGGTTTCCATGGAGATGTGTATCCACCTATTTAAGGTGGGGTTGCTTACTGGAGCCCTTTGAGAGAGAACCACTTTGGAAAAAGCTTTAGAGCGACGACAAGCCACCAGCACCAACAGTGCTCACACAGCGAGAGACATTTGGGGATGAAGAAGTACCCCGGGGGCGCTTCATGAAACAAGAAGCTGGGAGAGAAAGCTAGCAGACATTGCTATGTGCCCTTCCAGCTGAGAGAGAAACCCCAAACTTCAATGGCCTTTCTTGAGTGAAGGTAACGTCTTGCTGGTGCCTGAATTTGGACATTTTCATGGCCTTAGAACTGTAAACTTGCAATTTAAATTTCCACTATTAAAAGCCATTCCAGTTCTGGTATATCACATTCTGGCAGCTTTCTAACTACAACAGCAGGTAACCAAAAATACCTTCTTTTTTCATATATAATATTATAATCAGCAGCATCTCTGGAATAAAGAATTTTGCCAAGGAATAACCATATGAAAAGAAAAGTTACCACCTTTTGATATTATTAAATCAAATATCAAAAGAAGTTATCATTACAAACACTTTTTATTTGCTTCTGATCTGCTTCCTGGAAAGACTAAAATCAGACGAAACAAATCCATGAAAACTGAACTACTAAAAATAAAATAAAATTAAAAAAAACAATAACAAACAACAACAACAAGCAAAAAAACCTGAACTACATCCAAGGGGCCACACTTACTTTTTTTTTTTTTTTTAGCATGGGCAGGCTCTGGGAATCGATCCTGGGTCTCTGGCATGGCAGGTGAGAATTTTGCCACTGAGCCATCGTTGTACCACCCCGCATCTGATTATAGCAAAGGACAGTTGGCTATCTCATATCCACAAATGAGCCTCCATGCAGGCTTAACACCAATTTGTGACTTCAGGGCCCTTGGAATGATCTTAACTACCTGCTTTGGCCTGAAGGTGACATGAAAGCTTCTCTCTAGGCTGACGCCAGAGATCCAAGTCGGCATTTCCAGGGACAGGCAGGGCTCTCTGGCCCACTTGGCTGTATTGATCCCCCAGTCTATCCAGAAAGGCTGAGGAACCAGACTAGAGTCCAGCTAGTCATCCAATCCTAACCCTTGTGACTATACACTATTGAAGCACCAGAAAAGAACAGCGGTGCCAGAATCATTCTAGTTTTTCTGTCAGTCCTTACTTAAGATCAGGGAAACACTTGCCACCAGTTGCTATGGATCTGTCTTCAGTATCAAGAAATCATGGCCAGAAAGTTTTCAAAAGAAAGTATCTTTACTATAGGATACAAAATAACTTTTACTTTATCCTCTCTTAATCAGGCTACCAAATAAGTTTCCACATTTCTTGATAAGAAGCTATAGTGATTTCTAATTTTTTAATTTTATAAGGCATTCATTCATGTTCAGAAACAATTACTGGTGAGGAGTTCCTATAGAAGTACAGAAATCTTAGAAGTCAACTTTCACTCTACATACTACATTCCAATATGGAAAATTAGCTGAACGATTCTGGGCGACTTTGTACAGTCTCAAATTTTTAGCTCTAAGAACTTGAGGGCTTGATAATGCCTTTAGAACCCAACCTAACCAAGTAGGAGTCAAGACTTTAATTTGGTATGCTTAATGGACTGCAAGGCTGGATTTTTTCTGCAGATTTAGTTTTAGGTCCACTGAATCTCTCTTTGATGAATACTACATAGTTACTTTATATGAGCTCATTGTATTAACGCTCCTGAGAGAAATGGTATATATTAAGTTTGCAATCATTTTTTCAGAAGCACAAAAAAAGCAAAAATATATCTATGTCCTCTTCATAAAATAGTGACAAAACCATAAATACCTAATAGGGCCATATATTACCAGGTGCTAAGTAATTTTTATACTTATATTTTTATATCATTTAAATGATTCCTATACTCTTTAAATCTTCTATGAACAGAAAGCTATAACTCTCTCTCTTGATCAGTTTTGGACAAATGTCCAAAGCACTGATCAGTTTTGGACATTTCCTCCACAGCTGCCCATCTTCGTTGAGTGGTCTTCACATATCTGAGCAGATTGACGATGGCAGCAGGTGTCACTCCAGGTATACGACTAGCAGCCCCAATCTAAGAAATAAAACCACAAGATTTGCTTTTTGATTTGACATGTGAGCAATATCAAATCTATTTTCCTCCCAGTATTAATCTGTATAGTGTAGTTTATAAAATATTTTCATAAATAATATCTTAATGTATCTTTCAAACAAGCTGGAAAAATAGACAAGGGAAATGTGATTTATATCCTCATTTTAAAAATGGGGAAACTGAGGCTCAGAGAAATTAAAATGACTTGTCCAAGACACATAACGAATAGATGGTACAATATCTATTTTTTATTTTCTACTAAGAAAACTGTCACAGAGCTCCTCTCTTCAAGTACAGGGCAACAATCTATCTGAAATCCTTGGGGCCTTATGTATTTATAATAAACATATACACTGTGCATTATGTAACACCCCCCAATGTGTATGGGGTAGCACCCTATAGTTAATCAAATTCATATTTCTGGGTGTATTTTTGCAGTATAGTGTATGAATAGTCACACTATGTGGTAGTTAGAGTCAGGTGTCAACTTAGCCAGGTGAAGGTGCCTAGTTCTATTGCTGTGGACATGAGCCAATGGTATGTGAACCTCATCTGTTGCTGATTACATCTGCAGTGGGCTAGGAGGTGTGTCTGCTGCAATGAATGATGTTTGATTTAATTGGCTGGTGCTTAAATGAGAGAGCTCGATGTAGCACAGCCCAAGCAGCTTAGCATACCTCATTTTAGCACTTGCAGTTCAGCCCAGGCCTTTGGAGATGCAGAAAGAAATCACCCCGGGGAAAGTTGTCGGAACCCAGAGGCCTGGAGAGAAAGCCAGCAGAGATCACCCTGTGCCTTCCCGCGTAAGAAAGAACCTCAGTTGAAAGTTAGCTGCCTTTCCTCTGAAGAACTAGTGAAATAAATCCCCTTTTATTAAAAGCCAATCTGTCTCTGGTGTGTTGCATTCCGGCAGCTAGCAAACTAGAACACACTAAATGGTATAAAACTTCATGTCAGTTCAGGTCAGTTTTGCTTCCAAATGAGCTCGTGGCAAACTCCTGTTACAGATTTTTGATTTTTTGGAATTGTGGGTAAGGTATTGTGAACTTCTGTGTTCAAATGAACTTACTATGATGGTGGAAATTTTCTATAACTCTCATTTAATATTTGTGCTGCATCAACACCCTGTTGAATATGGTAGTCATTAGCCACATGTGGCCACTGAGCACTACAAAATGTGGCTGGTGCAAGTGAGAACCTGATTTTTTTTAATTTTCAATTTTAATTAATGTAAATGACCACATTTAGATAGCAGCTACCGTATAGAATAGTGCAGCGTATGACTATAAAAATGTAACCAAAAATAACAGGACAGACAGAATTAGAAAATTTAAGGCCTACTTTCCTGGTTTTCATGACAACTACTATATGAATACCATGGTACATTTATGAAATCACTCCTCCCTTTAGAAATTGTTTATTTCAAATTTCCTTACATACCATATTTTTATAAAATGCCTCATTATTTTTATGAACCACTACTAAAAATTCACTGCCCATCAAACTATGACACATCATCAATTTCTAATGTATAGCCCAAATTTAAGAGATGTCAAAAGGTGAGAAAATGGGCATCTCAAAAACAGCTTATCAGTCTTTAGATGTTTGTTATTAGAAGCTCAGTACTATTATATATATAAATATACAATACATATATATATATACACTATATAATAAACTTTTAAACATTTAATTATTAATTTATTCATTTATACATGTAAACACACACAGTTAGGCTAAAGCATAGGGTGCTTCAGGTCCCCTCCTGCTAGAAGTTCCCCAGGCACACTATGGAACCCATAAGGAGGAATTCATGCAATGATCTGAAACTACTGATACATGTTACATTTTAACCTAGTGTGGTTTTTTTTTAAGCTATGCATATATACTAGTTTGCACTGGTAGTTTAGCACATTGTTGGGACTACAGAATTATAATCAAACAAATTCTTGACTTCCAGTTATTTATTTAGGTTCAGCTTTATCATCTTTCATAAAGATACAACAAAATCCGTCAGAGATAGTGTTATGGGTTGAACTGTGTCCACTCAAAATACATGTTCAAGTCTTAATCCCTAGTCCTTTAACTGACCTTACTTGGAAACACCGTCTTTGAGGATGTTATTAGTTAAGATGAGACCAAATTGGATAAAGGTGGGCCTTCGAAGAGGAGGAAATTGGACACAGAGAGACCCAGGGGAGAATGCCATGTGATGACTGAGGAAGAAACTGAAGCCCAAGGATTGCTGACAATAAAAAAGAAGCTAGGAAGAGGCAAGAAAAAATTCTCCTCTATAGATTTCAGTCATTCATCATCCAGAACAGTAAGACAATAATTTTTTTTTAAGCCATTCAGTTTGAGGTACTTTGTTATAGCAGTCCTAAGGAATTAAGATAGATATATGAAAACATGAGGTTAATTTTTTTCTGATGAAATAAAACATTATGTGGTCATCCAAATCCCCAGGTTTAAAAAGTTAAAGTACTGATTCTTTTTTTTATAACTTGTTCCTATTCCTCTTACCGTCTGTGGGCGACTGAAATGTAGTTTTTCTCGAGCTTCATGTGACAAAGACACATCCTTAAGAGTCAGATAATCTAAGTCTTTTGGCAACTGGAGAGCTTCATCTTGTTGAACTTCCTCTATTTCTTGTTGCTGAAGGAACAATACTGATTCATAAGTGGCTGGTGAATAAAAAATGAGAATTATGTTATGATACTAAGATTATATTAACAATGTACATCTGCATAGCCTTCAACAGTTTAGAACTTTTACAAACATCATCTCATTCAATACTCCTGTTAACACCCATATGCAGGTAGGATAGCTGTTCCCTTTTACAGATGAGGAAACTGAGGCCAAAATAAAAAGAGGGAATACACTGCATATTAGCTACAAGATTCTGTCTGGTAATTTAACGTGTGTCCTTTTCTTTTCAAATACCTGGAAAATTTAAAGTAGACAGTATGTCTGGAAGAAAACAGTTTTCTGAAATGTCCACATAAAGCTATACTTTTAAAAAGTGGACATTTTTGGTTGACAACACATACCACTTATTTTTAGTTAAGGCTTTACTCAGAAGTGATGTTAGAAAGACAATTCAGAATTATTTTGTAATTAAAGCATTCTGTTCTTAGGAAAAAAACCTTTAAAACCTGGTTTTAAAACCCAAATTAAGGTGGTTATTCTCTCTTGTTCAAGAATACAAGTTCCGGACTTCTGAGAAGATGGCTGAATAGGCTAGCTAGAACAGCCCTGCTCCATGGAAAAGTTAGAGAAGGGACAGGAGAGTGGCTGAGGTGGCAACTTGGGAGTGTGGCTGACATGGGAGAGCCTTCTACACCACATGCAGCAGCCCTTGTTGTAGAGGCCGAGGAACTGAGAGGCAGAAAGCTGGAGCCTGGCATGGAGGCACAGAGCCCGCATAAGTGCATGGACAGGAGTACGGGACTAGGAAGTAAGCCAGGCCACGCTCCTTGGGCGCGCTACCCTCACCAGTGCAGCCCAGTGACTGGTGACTCACCCCACACCCCACATACCCAAACCCTGTCATCTGCTCCCACTGGCCATGCTCCAGGTGCCC
>PVIY010060345.1:0-11674 GCA_004026745.1 Myrmecophaga tridactyla
ATACCTATAGATTGGGATAAGGATTAAAGAAAGAGGAGGAGGTATAACAGAGAAAATGGGATTTACCAAATGAGTAAGGCTGCTGAATCACCATATTAACATTCCTTCTGGCCTCCAGTGTTTTGGAACAGCCGAAGGAAAAATCTGAGATGACGGAATGGTAGCCCATGACAAACTCTGGGATCTGTTGTGCAATGACGTGTTGAAGAGTGCTTTGAAAATTATTGCTTTTTCTTTCTATATATGCTATATTTTACAATAAAAAACATTAAAAAAAAAAAAAAGTAACAGAACCCAAGAAGAAATAGACAAACCCACCACCACCGTGGGAGAATTTAGCACCCCAACGTCAGGGAACAACAAACAAGCCAAAACCTCAGCTACGTGGAAGGGATCTGCTGCAGAGCTCACTCGTCTGTCACCAGCTTTACGGAGGTATAGCTGACACTACCAGTTGTGCACAGCTCAAACGTGTGCCTTCAGGTTAGGGCTGGCACGTGGGCCCAGGGAGCCGGCGTCTCGATTCCTGGTGCTGCCTGTCCACCCTCCCGTCCTTTCCACACTCCACCCCGCGTCTGCTCTCTGTCATGGCAGCTTGGCTGGCATTTTCTGGAACTTCATGTAAACGATGTGCTCCTTTTGACTGGTCTCTTTCACGTAGAAGGAGCCATCTCACCATACATTCATTCTGCTGCCTGTACTAGTTCTTCACTCCTTTTACTGCTGAGTGGTTTTCCATTGTACGGGGAAACAGCACTTTGTTCATTCATTCACCTGCTGACGGGCACGTACATTGTTCCCAGTGTGGGACTATTCCAAATACAGCCAGCATACATGGGTGCTTACAAAACTTAATGAACTACTAGACCATAAAAGGAAGTCCGAGCCCATAGAAGGATTCAAATGAAAAAAAGAGTACATTATCTAACCACAATTATATTATAAATTAAATTTTCAATGAAAATCCCCACCTAGCCTCTACACAATGGATGAACCAAAGAAGAAATCATAATGGAAATTAGAAAATACTTTGAACTAAATGAAAGCAAAATACTTTGCATCGAAACTTGTGAAACATACCTAAAGCTGTACCTAGAGGCAAAGGTGTAGCTCAAAATGTGAGTCTTGGCAAGAACTACATTGGACAGTGTGCAGCAGAAGCCAGCTTCCCCACAGGAGACTGCCCATTTCTGTGCCTGTCTGCTCAGCGGCATGAAGAGCCCATGCAACCAGGGGGAGCTCCCACCTTCCAGCTCCCCAGAGCCGTTATTCCACCCTGGGAGCAGGGCATCATGGTGCACGTGGACAGTTGGGTACGTTAGTGAGAGTGCCACTGCACACTGTGCTGTGAACCCCAGGTGGGTTCTGCTGTGGGGACACGGCCCCTAGAATGGGCTCCAACTCAGAATATAGACAACATCCCGCTAGGCAGGGCTGTGGCCTCTCCAGGCTGCACCTCCCAGCTGCCCCCTACTCCCGCCCTCCCAAGCTATGCCCCTGGGGATGTCCTTAACACTGCAAGGGAAGTAAGTCTGCAGGCTGCCGTCAGGGATCAGGAAAGAATCAGGTGGAAAAGGCCCCTCCAGGCCCAGAGCCAACGAAGGTGACGCCATCCCCTCCTATGTGGCCAGCCCTGCAGGGATCCGCATTAGGGCTCAGTGTTGGTCCCGCCTGCTGGAGAATTAGGCGCTTGGCAACAGTGTCAGCCAGGCCAGCTGTGGGAGGGGACTCGTGCAAAGCTCTGACCCTGATGCTTTGGCCACTTTGTCCATGGGCCTGTGAAGCAGCTCCGGAGTGGCTGGCGCTAGAGTCCAGCAGGCATTCCCAGGGGTGTCAGTTTGTCCCCCTGGTTATTCAGAGCCTGCTTGCTGGTGGGTGCTGGCCTGGGACCCAATTGTCTTTGTGGCCTGTGCCCTGTCTAAGCATTCCCTCTGCACGCCGGACCCATCCTTCCGAGGCCCCGGCCAGGCAGCCGCTGCCAGGGAGCCATGGCAAGCCCTCCTTCCAGAAGCTCGCCCCCAGAGTGGACGATCAAGTGCATCACCCAAAGGGCCCCTGGTGGGGATGTCCCTTCACCACCACCCTTCAGAATCACTGCAGCGTCCACCTTCAGGGCTGGGGCCAGCATGGTAAGGTGACCAGTCCACAAGCCAGGCTGGAGTTTTTCTCCGTGAGACAGAGGGCCCTTAAAAAACACTCCCTAGGGATGGCGGGAGAGGCAGTGTAACCGGCTGCTGCCAAGGGGGCTGCATCACCTGCGCTTTTACCTTGCCCACGCCCAGACCCGGCCTTCCATAAGCCCACCCGACGGCGGGCGTCTGAAACCCCTGCGCGACTTAGCTGGACTGCACCCAGGTCAGGATGGGACGCTCAGGCCACGTGGTCATCCCATGTCCCCAGGCCTGGGCCAGACCAGAAGCCGTTTCGTAAAGACGCAGTTACTGCAGAAGGCGTGTGAACGCGCGGCTTCCCTACCTCTGCTCGCCACAGGCGCACCCAGTCCCACGGCGCCACAGGCCACGGGACCCAAGCCGTGGCTCGCCCTTCTGCCTGGACATCCTGCCGTGCTCTCTTGCTGTCATCCCCACTTGAGATGGGCAGCTTTGCAGGTGGCTATAGGCGAGTCAAAGCACCCGTCACCCCACCGAGCTGGCCGGCCCTGGGGGTGCCCGCAAGGTTCCTGGTCACCGGGTGTGGTCACTGCTCCAGCAGCCAAGGCCTGAGCTGTGTGATTTGTTCCAGAAAAGACACAGCAGCTGGGACAGCAGCTGCGCACTTTCCCCTAGTCCACAGACACACCCACCCCAAATCCGTCTGCATTGTAGGTAAGTGGAGGAACAGGGAGCACCGCATCTGCTTTCTGCTCACCCCCTGGGTGGGGCGGAGAGGCCCCCCCATGACTGACGCTGCAGTTGTACAGTCAGGAAAGGGTTAAGAGCGTCTGCACACCTGGGGGCTCACCCCTGGGAACTGGAGTGCCCTGGACGTGGGGCCGGGGCAGCCACCAGGTGGCTACCCACGGGCTGACACACGAGGCAGCAGGAGAACCGGGCAGCGGCGAGGACAGCGGCTGGTGGCAGCCAGTCTCAGCTGATGGCCCCGCGCTCTTCTCTGCGGGTTTTAATCCGCCTCCCTCCTCTGTCCCGTGGTTGCTGCAGCTGCTCCGAGCTCCGAGAGCCTGCGGTGGTCTCGGGCACCCTTGAGCAGAGTCCCTGCCAACCTCCCTGTGTACCCCATAATCCGCTGGCCTATGGGGGCCTTGGGGCTGCCACTTGTCTCTGCTGTCCCAGAGCCCCGACATCACCACTGGAACTGGGGGATCGTCTCCGTGGCGGCAGCCCAGCAGTACACTGGGACCCTCAGAGTGGGCGCCCCAATCTTCTCCAGACGCAGAGACTCCCCGCAGCCAAGGCCTCTCTTGAGCTGAGGGTGGCGTGCTCCGTCTGGCCCGCTGGACCCTGTGGGGAGGGCGCACGCTGCACACCCCTACCCCCAACCTTCGCCACCCTAGCCCTGACCAGGGGCGGGACTGTGGACAGGGGCAGAGGATGAGTCGCTGCCTCCAGGAGCGCGGGCAACCGAGCGAGGCCGGAAACAAAGTTCGTGGACGTGGGAGGGGGCGGCAGGGATGGGGCTCCTTCGCCGTCCCCTCTCTGTCCTGGCAGCTGTGGCTCCTTCAGGAGGGCGTGAATCCTGACACACAGCAAGGGTGCCGGACCCCTCCCCATAGAGGCCCTACGCAGGTGGGGGCACCCCTTCTCATCAGTTCCTCCCGGAGGCAGCACCGTGGGCAGGGGCCGGGGGTGGGTGACATGGAGGCAGAGGGCTAGGGGCTGGGGGCTGGAGGCCAGGGGTAGGTGTGGGCGGCTGGGGATGGGTTACAGAGCAGCACTCCCCACCCCAACCCCGCCCTGGGGCTGGGAGCTCAGTAGACCCCCAGTTCAGGCTTTGCTTGGTTCCTGCCCACACCTAGGGCTGGATGTCCCCCACGGGCCCATCATCCAGGAGACCCGTATGCCCAGGTGTGGGGCGCAGAAGGCCCCACCCTGGGGGTGGGGGTGGAGGCAGGGAGCATAGCTGGGGGTAGGTGGGAGGGAGCAAGGTTTTGCTCCTGCTCCCAGCAGGAGCCGCCATGCAGCCCCCACCTCCTCCTCACCCCTTCCCTGAGCTGGGACCAGGAGCAGGAAGAGGGGACGGGGGGGGGAGGGTCCCCCCCACCCTGAGCCCGCCCCCAGCCCCCGGCATCCCCAGGCCCCCTCTGCTTGGGCGGCAGGGCTGGTTTTTGCCTCCTCCCACCTGGGCCTGGTGAGAGCTGACCAGCCCACCCTCGGGTGGCCATAAGTAGGGCACCTCCTCCCACCTCTGCCCCCTCCCCTGGGCCAGCAGCCCCCTGCAGCGTCCGCTTCCTCTGCCCTGAAACCCTGCTCCTGGGGGGTGCCCTGTGGCTGGGTGTCCCCCTGCTGGGGGCCCTGCAGACCCACCTCCACCTGGGCCCCACCTCCGCCCCAGGCCCCCTGCAAACCAACTTCCAGTGGGACCAGGTAAGAGCCGGGGGTGGGGGTGGGGCAGGGGGAGGCCTGCTTGGCCCCAGGTGGGGGGCGCTGGGGAGCAAAGGAAGGAAGAGATGCACCCACACTCGAGACCACCCCGGTCCCGACCCCAGAGTCCCTGGACTCAGCGTCCGTCCCCTCAGGCAGAGACGCCAGGGGCAGGGCCGCGCCCCCCCCACCCCCACCCCGTGTGGACCTCGAGGCTCAGGGGCTGCCCGGGCCCCCTGCCCCCCAGCTGGCAGCTTCCAGCCCCTTCAGCCTCGTCCCTCACCTGCTTGACCTGAGCCCCGTGAAGGTTCCTGGAAGTCTTCTGGGGGGTGCCGGCAGGAACCGGCAGGGCTGTGTCCCAGCTTGGGCTCTGCCCCTCGCCACCCACCCTGCAGTTCCAGGGCTCTTGGTACGTCCTCCGTGAGACGGGTGGCCCTGAAGCGAAGGGGGCTCCCAGGCAGGTGGGGCCCAGCCTGACAGGAGGCCACTCCCAGGCCACCTGGCTGTCCCTGCTGGCCACCTCCCAGGCCCAGCTGCCCTCCAGGCAGCGTTCTTGCTGCCCCCAGCCCGGCAGCTCTGCCATGTCCACCTGCGTCACCCCACGGTGACACAGACAAAGGGGCGCCAGCCAGGACCCCCTGCCCGGGCGGAGGGTGGAAGGGGAGGGAGGGGCAGGCTGGCAGTTCCCCTCTCCCAGCAGCCGCCTTGGCTACCTCGGGTGCCTGCCGGGCAAAGTGGAAATGGGGGTGAGCTTGTGGCGGGGGGTGGCTGCCGGGCTGGCAGAGGGCGGGACACAGGCTCAGGCCACCGTGAGACCCTGGGGCGAGGGGCTGGGGACGCTCTGGTCTGCGGCGCCCCCTGCCCTGCTGAGCCACTGCAGGGTCCGAGGCCGAGCGGGAGAGGGAGAGCGTGTCAGCGCGTCCCTGCAGGGCTGGGGCATGTGAGCGCACACACAAGGCCCCTTGTCCTGGCAGAGACACAATGGTCTTTTGTGTTTCTTCTGAAAGACCTGACCCCGGGGGAAGTGGTGGGGCGCATCCCAGGCTGGAGCGGGCGGAAGGCTATTTTGTGTCCAGGGAAGTTACTCTATGTCTTGGTGGGGGGGCTGGATGAGTAGGTTTTGTCCATCCTTTTGGGGTCCCTCCACTGCTGGGATGAGAGCGAGGCCCAGAGCAGGGCCAGAAAGCTCTGCACGGGCACCCCATGCCCCTGAACACGGGAGCCACCTTCCATGCACTGCTGACAGAGCACATGGCCATGAGCGTGACCCCCCCCCCCGCCCCCCTCCGCTCCACCGGGGCTGAGGCCGGAGCCCAGAGCTGCACAAAGAGCGCCGGGGGCCAGCCCCACCCAGGACTTTGCCAGCGAGGGAGCTGGCCTGGGCAGATAGGTGTCTCAGCAGGGACGAGGGGACTGGGCGACAGGCCAGTGAGAGCCCCCTTCCCACAGGGTGCTGGCGGCTAGGGGCTGGCCTGCAAAGCTGCGCCCTGACAGCCAGGCTGAGGCAGGGCCTCACTCAGCAGCCACTCTGGGGTCCAAGAGACGCCATCCACGGCAGACCCGGACCCCAAGCTTGGGGGGCAGCTGGGAGAAGCAGCAAACTCTGGGGTTTTCTCCATGCTGGCCATTTGGGGGGCAGCTCAGGCCGGGGGAAGTAGGGGAGGGCTGCGGACCTGGGACAGCGCCAGGGCTCAGCACGGGTGGGAGGCGGGTGATGGCAGCACCCCTGGCAGCTGGGTTTGCAGACAAGATCAGCCCCGAGTCCTGTTCCCTGGGAGACCAGTTTATTTCTGGGGTTGGGGAGGGTCACAGGTGAAACAGGGAGGATGTCCCACCCCTCTGCCCCTGCCCTGCCGGGAGAGGGCAGTGCGTCATCCTTCAGTAGGGGCAGGTGCTGGGGCACGGGGGGGGGAGGTCCCACCTGATCAGGAAGACAGGGTGAGGCAGGGGTCAGGGGAAAGACAGACAGAGACAGATGGACAGCTTCAGGTAACGGAGCAGGTAGGAGGGAAGGGACCACCCCCGCAGGTGGGGGCTGGGAAAGAGGAGGTTGACGAGGGGCGAGGGGTGAGGGACCAGCGTCTACAGGAAGCAGCTGCCTGGGCCTCACCCTTGGACCCCAAGCTTTGCAGACTCAGGAGTTCCCAGCCCAGTCCTCTGTGAGGAGCAGAGCAGTGGGAACAGCTAGCACGTGTAGATGTGTGTGCATGCAGGTGGGGGCACAGGTGTGCGTGCAGGTGTGCATACAAATGGGCACGTAGTACATATGCAGGTAGGCGTCAGGTGGCATGTGGGTGTGTGTGCAGGTGTGCCTACAAATGGGGACGTGCCCACGCTCCAGAGGAGGACAGCACAGCCAGCCAGCACTGTCCACGCCCCACCCCAACCCCAGTGCATCCCCCACCCCGGACCCACCGCCCAGGGCCAGACCTGGACTGCCCCCTTCCCCAGGCCCCACCCCCCACGGTCCCAGGTCCCGACACCTGTCTCTGGCAGCAGGGCGATGCGGTCATCAGAAATGCCCAAGGACTGGGCAAAGCGGATGAACCTCAGTCTCTGGGCAGGACTCGGCTTCTTGGACCTGCTTGGATTGGGGGGACGCAGCCTCCACCTGAGCCCACCCCACAGCACCCCCCCCCACCCCACCCCGGGTCCTGGCCTCCTTCGTGCACCGGCTGGGGCTCATGGGGGAGGGGTCCCGGGGGTCCCCAGGTCCAGGGGGGTCCAGGGGGGCCCACCGAGCACGCTGGCCTTGAGGGTCTCCCTGCCGCCCTCCGCCAGCCTGTGCAGCACCGGGCCCGCGCGCGTGTAGTTCGTGTCCATCACCCTGGCCGTGGGGCTTGCAAGCTGAATTCTGCCGTGGAGCAGTGGTCAGCCGGGGCAGGGCACGTCCTGGGAGCCCAGCCCCTTCCCCACCACAGCCTCACCCCTGACGTGGCCCCTGCCGGCCAGGCAGAACCTTCCGGATCCAAGGAACGGCCCAGCTGTTGCAACCCTCTTACCTGGATGGGGGAGGGGCGGCAAT
The DNA here is from genome assembly GCA_004026745.1 of Myrmecophaga tridactyla. NCBI lineage: Eukaryota > Metazoa > Chordata > Mammalia > Pilosa > Myrmecophagidae > Myrmecophaga > Myrmecophaga tridactyla. Next base: position 7,564 of record PVIY010060345.1, read on the forward strand.
GCCGGGGACGGGGACGACGGCTGGGGCCCAGGCTGCCGCAAAGATGCCAGGAGACCACGGCCTGGAGGAAGGAGATGGGCTCTGAGGCCGGAGCTGGGGTGTAAGGTGAGCAGAAGCCACTAGACACGTGAAGAAATGGCTTCCTGGGCTGGGGCGGGGGCAGCACCTGTGTAGCCCCAGGACCGCAGCTCTCGCCTCACGGCTGTCTCCTGGCTGCCCTCACCTGTGCATAGAGGTGGTGACTCAAAAGCCCTGGTTTCTTCCCCCTGTCTACATGGGACATGACTCCCAGGGGTGTGGACCTTCCTGGCAACGTGGGACAGAAATCCTAGAATGAGCTGAGACTCAGCTTGATCAAGGGATTGAGAAAACCTCAACCAAAAGGGGGAAGAGTGAAGTAAGACAAAGTGTCGATGGCTGAGAGATTCCAAACAGAGTCGAGAGGTTATCCTGGAGGTTATTCTTACGCATTAAGTAGATATCATCTTGTTAGTCAAGATGTAATGGAGAGGCTGGAGGGAACTGCCTGAAAATGTAGAGCTGTGTTCCAGTAATCATGTTTTTTGAGGATGATTGAATAATGATATAGCTTTCACAATGTGACTGTGTGATTGTGAAAACCTTGTGTCTGATGCTCCTTTTATCTACCTTGTCAATAGACGAGTAGAACATATGGAATAAAAATTAATAGGGGGAACAAATGTTAAAATAAATTTAGTATGAAATGCTAGTGATGAATGAAAGCGAGGGGTAAGGGGTATGGTATGTATAATCTTTTTTTTTCCTGTTTTCGTTTTATTTCTTTTTCTGTTGTCTTTTTATTTCTTTTTCTGAATAGATGCAAATGTTCCAAGAAATGATTATGATGATGAATATGCAACTATGTGATGATATTGTGAATTACTGGTTATATATGTAGAACGGAATGATCAAAATAGGAATGTTTGCGTTTGTTTGGTGTTTTTTTGGTATTTAAAAAAATAAAATTAAAAAATTAAAAAAACCAAAAAGCCCTGGCCTCTGTCCAGCTCGTAGGTGCTAGTGGACATCCAGAGCTCCCCCTGTCCTCCTTCCTGAAGGAGTCTCCCGCCAGGCCCAGGACATACCACTTTCCCTGGAACTGAGGGGCAGGGCTGGGGCTAGGCAGAGCCCAGGATGGCCTCGGGAGACCCCTGCCCCAGGAGACCCCTCTCCTGCTCCAAGAGCACCCTCTCTTCTCCCAGTAGCCCCCCTCCTGCCCCAGGAGCCCCGTGCTTTCCAAGGAGCCCCCTCAGGTCCCAGGAGCATCCCCTGTCCTGGCTGGGGAGCCGCCCTCCTGCATGGGTGCAGGCCCAGAGCCAGGTACCCTCTCACCAGCAGGCGGTCCCGGCTGAGTCTGCACCCAGGAGCTGGACATCGTCCAGCCAAGGAGGTGGCCCTGGGTGTGGTAGGAAGGGGTGACCTGGGCAAGTGGCCCCGTGGGGCTACACAGCCCCCTCCCCAGGCCCTACCTGGCCCTCCTGGAAGCCCGGCTGTGGTGGGACACGGTGCAGGTGCTTGGGGCCAGGCTGGGCTTGGGTGCTCAGAGCTGATGCCAGGGCCAGTGCTACCCCCAGCGTCCCCAGGGGCTCCACTCATGTCCATGCTGGACCCATCAGTAGGTGGGGGCTGGAGGCAAGCGGCCCATGGCCCTGGACGCCCCCACCTTCTTGCATCCACGGCTGCCCACCCAGCCAGAGGCAATCTGTGCTCAGGCAGCTCTCGGGAGGAGCCACAAGCCCGGCCCTTGCCCGGCCACCCTCAGGCAGGAAGGCCGCCCCTGCTTGGCTGGTTCTCCAGTGCTCACTCACCCAGCCAGGGTCCTGGGGTCCGAGTGGAGACGCCAGGAGAGGAGAGGTCACTTCAGACAAAAGCCAGAGGAGAGGGCGCCCCTCAGAGCCCAGCACAGTGCCTGGAAAAATGTGCAGACTCACACGTCTGCCAGGGTAAACCCACAGGGGAGGAGAGAAGGAAACTGGGCGCTGAAAGGGGGGTGTCTCCGCGGGGGCACTTGGGGTGCTCCTGGCTGAGGGCCCCTGAGAGGGAGGACCCCGAGTGGGTCCCATGGCCACCTGGGGCAGAGGGCAAGGCTTTGTGTACCATCCCCTCTGTATTAGTCAGGGTTCTCTAGAGAAACAGAGTCAACAGGGAACACTTGCAAATATAAAACTTATAAAAGTGTCTCATGTGACCATGGGAACGCAGAGTCCAAAACCCACAGGGCAGGCTGTGAAGCCGACGATTCTGATGGAGGGTCTGGATGAACTCCACAGGAGAGGCTCACCAGCCGAAGCAGGAAGAACCTGTCTCTTCTGAATCCCCCTTAAAAGGCTTCCAGTGATTAGATTAAGAATCACCCACCGCAGAAGACACTCCCCTTGGCTGATTACAAATGGAATCAGCTGTGGATGCAGCTGACGTGATCATGATTTAATTCTATGAAGTGTCCTCATTGCAACAGACAGGCCAGCACTTGCCCAACCAGACAAACAGGTACCACCACTTGGCCAAGTTGACACATGAACCTGACCATGACAGTCCACCCCTTGTCAACTTGGCAGCTATATATATATCACCTTAAAACATACCTAATTTCTAAATAAAAAACATCAAAACATGCATTATTTTTTCTTCCACCTAACAATACTCAACTGTACTGCATATAACTAGAAACACATTAAATCTGTCCAGAATAGGGTGCAAGTCCTTGGGTAGTATTCATTCTTAAACATGATATCTTACAACTTAAATAGTATAACAGGAACAAAACAGCATCACAGTCCTCATTTCTGTAACTGATCACGTGGTCGTAGTTCATATTTATCCTACCTTCTTCCACTACCCATTCCATGTTCCCTTTTCCCTGAGCAAGCACTTCAGTTGGCCGTGGTTCTTTGCCTGGTGGGGTGACCCAAACCTTCATTCCTGAAGTTTCAGACCCATTGGTAGTCCTGCCTGGATTGAGCTGATGCAGTTTTCCATTGATTTTAATCACAGGGCATGGTATTACTAAAACATGCCCTAGGGGATCTCCTATATTCCAGGAAAACTCTTCTTTACCTCCATTGTGTAGTTGCAGTCCTATTTCCCCCGGACAGTCAGGGTCAATCACTCCAGACAATAATGCAATCCCCTTCTTGGCTTGTTGATCCAGGGGTATGAGTAGCCCAAAGTGACCAGGTGGCAGTCTGAGATTCCAGTTCAATGGAATCATTGTTGTTTCTCCTGGTGGAAGCACTTCTCCTTCTGGGACTAAAACCTGCAGACCAGCAGTGTTCAAGCTCTTGGGACAGGAAGCAAAAATTTTCCTATTGGATCACTAGGGGTAATAGTGAATGGTACCACTCCCATTTCCACCCCTTGGTTCCTGGACCCATGGATCCTGGCTATGGGAGAAACAGCACCATACAGCAAATGCTGATTCAGAGCATACACAGCTTCATGGAGAACATTACCCCAGCCTTTCAAGGTATTGCCACCTAGTTGGCACCATAATTGAGTTTTCAAAACGCCATTCCACCGTTCTATCAATCCAGCTGCTTCTGGATGATGGGGAATATGGTAAGACCAGAGAATTCCATGAGCATATGCCCATTCCCGCACTTCATTTGCTGTGAAGTGTGTTCCTTGATCAGAAGCATTGCCGTATGGAATACCATGATGATGGATAAGGCATTCTGTAAGCCCACAGATGGTAGTTTTGGCAGAAATATTGTGTGCAGGAAAAGCAAACCCCTATCCAAAGTATGTGTCTATTCTAGTTAGAACAAACTGCTGCCCCTTCCATGAAGGGAGTGGTCCAATGCAATCAACCTGCCACCATGTAGCTGGCTGGTCACCTTGGGGAATTGTGCCATATCGGGGGCTGAGTGTGGGTCTCTGCTGGTGGCAGACTGGGCACTCAGCAGTGGCTGTAGCCAGGTCAGCCTTGGTGAGTGGAAGTCCATGTTGCTGAGCCCATGCATAACCTCCATCCCTACCACCATGACCACTTTGTTCATGAGCCCATTGGGCAATGACAGGAGTTGCTGGGGAAAGAGGCTGACTGGTATCCACAGAACGGGTCATCTTATCCACTTGATTATTAAAATCT
>PVIY010060346.1:0-11676 GCA_004026745.1 Myrmecophaga tridactyla
TCTCTGCTTCTGTCTCTGTCACTTTCTCTCATCTTAACCCAGATGTTGGGCATCTCGCCAACATAATTTAAGACGTTTTGGACTGGGAACAAAATGAGTATGGGGAAAGAGGAAGTAATTCAGGGAAAGCACCACAGGGAACAAACCAATAAAACAAAGGCAGGAACCTTAGCTCATGTCTGATTTATATCATTGCATTTTCCTAGCTCTTAGTTTCATTCCCCCAAAACCCCAAGACACATACACACACACATGCACACAGACATACACATGCACGCATGTACACATTGTATACAGAGACAGAGAGCCATATACACACACGTATGCACACACAGTCATAAACATACAAACACGCATATGCACAAACACACACATGCATGCACACACATACATAGACACATACACACATACACAGACACACACACACATACAGACACACATACCCTCACACAAGGACACAGTCATTCACACACACGGACAGGCATGTTCAACACTCACAGCTACTCCTGTTAGCTTTCTTTCCTACTCTCATTCCTTTTCTTCAAATCCAGGCATTTGGTAATAACCTTCCCCTATCTTCTGAAAGAGTTACAGCCCGGCGAATGTAGCTCCAGAAGGCGGGTGTGGAATGAGCGCTCCAGGGAGCCATGGATCCAGGATTAGGAAGCTCTGCCCTCTACAGCACTCTGTCCCATGGCCCCTCTCTTATCAGTGGTTAAGAAAGCATTGATCCAGGGTGGGCCACAGTGGCTCAGCAGGCAAGAATGCTCGCCTGCTATGCCAGAGGACCCAGGTTCGATTTCCGGTGCCTGCCCATGTGAAAAAAAAAAAAGCATTGATCCAGCCCCTGTCCTACTGGCTGCTTCTAAACCAAGGAAAAAATACCTAAAATCTAGCCATTATTATGGCCATCTGTTTTTTAACAGCTGGGAATAATCCTAGCCATTTTGTTATGTTTTGTTTGTGCCAAGAAAGTAGAGAGCAGTGGCAAACTAACGGTTCCAGTTGAACATGGCCATTCTGGGGTCTGGAAAGGACGAGCACCACACTTGGCGGCCACATGCAGATTTTAATTAAAAATAGAGGCACTTCTTCCAATAAATGTCTTCCTCCCTGTACTGTCATGATACTCCAGAGCAAACCAAATGGTGCACTGAAAACTGCCCTTTGACATGAAAGAGCAGATCACTCAAATCGAACACTTTCCTGAAGCTTTTTGAGATGGACCACGGTGCCCCCAGGGCCCAGTACAGGGCTGAGTTCTGCAGACACTGGAGACCACGTGCCCGGCACAGCGCTGAGTGCTGAAGAGTACAGCCCAGCCAGCAGCGCATTTAACACCCATGGCAGTGAGGACTCGGGTGGGAAAGTTGAGCCATCAATGCAAGAGCCAATTCATGATAAGGATAACACAAGAGATGTTGCAAATTCATTTATGCACAGTGACAAATGGGCATTAAAGGAATCACAGGAATATATATTCACAACATATGACATTGCCAAGAAGGATTTCATGGAAGAGAGAGAACTTTTTCAGCCAAGAAAAAAAATATATTGGAAAGTAAATCTTTGTGTTCAGCTGTTCAGCTCCACAAAATCTGCGTGTTTTAAATATACACCATAGAATAGGAAACCAAATCTGAAGGTCTCAGGGAATAGGTTTGGCATTCTGATTTTGGTTGTCCTCTAAAATGGTGATTCTATAGCTACAAAGTATTTATCTTTTAAAACAAAGCATTTTTGGTCTGAGATACATAGTGTTCCAAAGTTCTTATTCAGTCGGTCAGAAGCAAAACTTTCTACTTTATGCAAAATTAATAACTCTATTAGTTGTCTCCCTAACTGGTCTATGGGTAAATAATAGGTTCCTAATAGTGGGTTATTGGGTAAATGAATAAACTGAATGAAATTATGTTATAGCAGCAACTTCACCACAGACCAGAAGCAATTTTTCTCCAGAAGGTATGAGAATGTATACTTTAATAAGAAATGCTTTTTTTTTCACATTCTCTGGGAGAAAGCAGCCTGAGTTAGGGAGCTCCTAAGTGCCTGCAAGATTGTTTTCTGAGATTTAAACTAAAAACCCCAATGCAAGGTAGCTGAGAGAAAAGCCAAGTCAATTTGAAGAGGAAGATTGGTCCATTGTGGAATTTAAATTTAAAATACATGTCTTACTGTACTTCTGGTCCATAAAGGTGGAAACCACTTGCCTAACTAATGATATCAAGATATTTAAACAAAATGTCATCATGTCAGTGTTTAGGGAGGTTTTAGCACAAAAATGGCTTGTGGGAAGGAAGGGTCCCTAAAGCAAGAGGTGGAGGGGTGCAGGATCAAGGATTCTTTGTCCTAAGGATTTGACCTGTAGTCCAAGAAGCAAGTTTTTACTCGTTGCAGAGATCACATCATCATAATCTGACAATATCTAATATTCAAATCACTTGACCCTCACTTCCCAATACTGACATGGGCCCACCAACACTTCAGGTTAGACACTGGTTCCCCTGGAATTCATCCACAGCTGGAGGAGATGCAGAACTGAGGACCTCATCTTCCGCTCTCTTTGGCAATCGGCAGCACTGTCCCATGAGATTCGATGATGTCAGTCTATTGGAAAAATAGATCTACTTCCTAGGCAAATAAAAATCATTCAACAAAACAGAACCTGGCCATCGTACAAGTGGAAATCACCATGGCCAAAACCTCCCTGTGTGGTTTGCTGGAGAGTAGGCAACAGGTCTATATTCACGAGCCAAATTATGATTAACGAAAATAATTAGTTATATATTTTAAAAATGAGTATTGACATATCTCTACTGTGACCAATATAATGTAGTGATTCAAAGCAAAGACTTCAGCTCTAAATGGACTGGAAACTGTGCCACAGTCTTCTTACCTGTAGGATGCAGTTACTAAAAGTGCTGAGCTAATTGAGTTTTAATGACTAGATGACTGAATTTATAGAAAGCATCTAGAATTGTATCTGGCACGTTATAGCATTATGTAAGGGTTTGATATCATTGTCATTGTTTTCCTTGATTTAATAAATTTTCAAAGAAACAGTAATCCATCCATTCAAGATTTTAAAGAAAACTTTATGAGATATATGATTATATGATTCAAGGCTAGTATGAACTCAAATTCCAGAAGAAATAGAATAAGAAAACACAACTTAAGGAACTAAACTGCTGAAGTTTTTTCACTCTTCTGAGAATTATAAAATCAATTTCAAAATAAAAAGAAATTGATCAAACCCTGCAATAGATAAAAGATAATTTACTTAATAAGGTGTTTGCCAAAGTATAGTTTTCTTAGGTTGGTTGTTTTATTATAAATTAATAACAAATCTCACTGTTTCCAATACATTAAGATCTAAGACGTTAATATCTTTTCCTCCCAGTCAGATTGCCAAGTAGATAAATATCTTTTTATGTTGAACATTTTGTCTAATGTAGAATCAAAAAATAGTAATGCAAAGTGCACTCCTTGCTGTTCTTCCATTTGAAAATGAAAAGTTTGCTGCTAACAATGAAGTCAAAATGACCTATAGGGGAAGTTTCTAATTAGACAGTGTTTCCCACATTGAGATTCCAATGGAAAAAATCACATTTAGAGTTGAGTAGCTCATTAACAGGAATAATGAACATGAGAAAAAATAGACACAGACTCAATTGTCACCTGGTAATTAAGTGACATAAAGGAGAAGTTTGAATAAAGCTCTTAATCTATGAATATCTAGTGGATGTGCTTTTAGGGTGGGGAGTAAATGAAGGGGGAAGGACAATGGGGGCTTAGCAGAGCCACATAGGACTTATGGAAGCTTTACCGCAGCAATAGCAACAAAACAAATATTCAAAAAAAACAGGACTCAATCAAGTTTTTTTTTGGTTTTGTTTTGGGCTTTTAGAAAGGGGAATTTATTAAGTTGCACATTTACATGTTCTAAGGCTATGGAAATGTCCAAATTAAAGCAAGGCTATAGAAATGTCCAATCTAGGGCATCCAGGAAAAGATACCTCAGTTTCAGAAGGCTGATAATGTTCAGACTTTCTCTCACAAATGGAAAGGCACATGGCAAACATGGTGACATCTGCTTACTTTGTCTCCCGGCTTCTGGTTTATGAAGCCCCCAGGGGTGTTTTCCTTCATCTCCAAACATCTCTGGCTGTGAGGGCCTTCATGACTCTAAAGCTTTTTCCAAAAATGGTTCCCTTTTAAAGGGCTCCAATAAGCAACCCCACCTTGAATGGGTGGAGACACATCTCCATGGAAACAATCTAATCAAAAGTTACCACCACAATTGGCTGGGTGGGGTCATATCTCCATGGGAACAATCAAAAGCCTCCTTCAATCAAGTTTTAATTGGAAAAGTTACCAAGTATGGTACAATGAAAGAAGTCAGGGGCTCCGTAACCATGCTCCCACCATACCTATTGTACCCATTTGGGTGCTTGCTGGAGAGTTAGGGGTGTGGGTATAGTCTACCCTAAAAAACAATTGATAGAAGAAAAAATATCCATTTGAAACTGTTATCCATTCTTCATTCCTGCCAAACTTTTTTTAAACATTTTTTTTCTTGATTATCTGCTTACTACATTCTAGGACGTATCCAGGCATTACTTTAAACTACACAGGATTAAAGGCCCACATTCTTACTCTGGGCTCCCTTTGTTTCAGTTGTTCAAATGAGATATCTAGGAGGGTTGAGGTAGATTATGTGCTACACAAAAATTAGGTTCCACACAAGCCTTTGGTCTCAAAGAGTAGGTGTGGTTCTAAAATATAGACAGTGTCTTCCTTACCCCTGTGTTCTGAATTACCTTAATCCCTACCTGATCGACTTCATTTAAAGATTTTCTTATTGGTAAATGTAACATATATACAAAGAAAAGAAAGAAAAAGCAATGATTTTCAAAGTACACTTGGACAAGTAGTTACAGAACCGATTTCAGAGTTTGTTACAGATTACCATTCCATTATTTCAGATTTTTCCTTCTAGTCAAACTTTTTTTGGTATAGCATAGAAATCTCAAGCCTGCTCCAGAGAGTGTAAATAAATAATGATAAAGGTCACAGGTCTAAACAGAATTTCTTCATTCAATAACAAAGCAATAGAGAAGCTTTTCTCTTAAGATTTTTTTCCTTTGTAAATCTTACATTAATTTAGACTTTAGAGCAAGAATACATTCAATAACAGCTTTTATAATCCTATCATTTGCAATATTTAGCTTCTTAAATATTGTAAATAGTTGAGCATCACTCAGTAAGGGGAGAACTGCTTTTTGCCATACATAACCACAGAAGATATAATGAACCACCTCTCCTCTCCAGACCACAGAAATTTCGTGGCTGGTAAGAGGAGGCAGAAGGTCTTGGCAATCAAAGCCTTCCTGATGAACTCACTTGTCAGGTCTACTTTCTCTTTGCTTTTTGTTTTGTTTTGTTTTGTTTTTTTTTTGTGTGTGTGTGTGTGTGTGTGGATTTCCCTGTGGACACAAATGGAAGAATCTCGCTCCCTGCAGATCTTTCTCTAACTCTCATTTCCTGAACTCTCTGGTGCAGCCCAAATTATCCAGGAGGGCTCTGGCAAATGAGTCAGCTTCTGCTTAGAGAAGATCTCATTACACAGCTTTGGTAAGGGTTGCCAAAACTGATCCCCAGGCACCCCGTCATGTCCTATATGTAGTGAGTTAGCAAGGGCTCCTGAGAGAATACTTAAAGGCTGTCCTTGATGGCCTCCTGCCAAACTAGGCACACTATTTAAATCAGTAGAAAACCTCAGTGTGGCTCCACAGACCCAGGGAAAGCGTGAGAAAACACCACACAAAACAAGTACAAAATCTTCAAGTCTTTTACTTCTAAAAGAGGAAGTACCTTTTTTCACATCTTTAAAACTTACTATGCACAAAGGGTTATTATCTATTGTCTATATATAGCCATTAATGTATATATCTATTTGTTTTAACCATTTCCCCCTATGTAAATATACATCTTTCCCAAATATGCAATAAATTGGTCTAAAATTTCCTTTTAGTAAAGCATTAGTCTGGATTTCTATGACTAATACTAGGTCGACCATGTAGCCAACTCAAGAGGCAGCTTCTTGCCTTTTACATGTCCGCATATAGTGTGTCGTGTGCAGAAGGAAATCCTCTTATCCAAGGATACTAACTTCAGTGCTCTGGATATATGTGGCTCATCTGGCCTCGGTAGAATCCCATGCCATGTGGTACACTGCCCCCCGGGCTCTGAGCATGGGGTGATGCACACGGCAAGGGAAAATGTTAACAGGCATTGTGAGGTGCCCTGGTTTGTGAGGGCTGCTATGAATACCACACAATGGTTTGGCTTGGTCATCAGGAATGGATTGTCTCACCATTTGGGAAGTTATAAGTCCACCATCAAGATATTGCTTTCTCCCAGAGTCTGTGTCATTCCGGCAATTCCTTGTTATATGGTGATATCTCTCTCTTAGTGTCTGCAACTCTAATTTCCCCTGGCTTTGGGCTTCTGATTTCTTCTGAATGATTGTGTCTGAATTTCATAGGTCTTTTAAACAAAGGATTCTGGCCATGTGGATTAAGGGCCAACCAGAGTTTTCAAAGATCCTACTCACAAATGGGTTCACACCCACAGCAATGCAGATTAAGATTTGAAATATCTTTTGTGTGGAATGTGATTCAATCCCTGTGCAGGGGATGACAAGGTTACAGTAAGCATAGGGTTTTGGATGTAATGGCAACAAGACAGTTGTCTAAATTACTCTGAAGACAGCATAGTGTATAGTTCAAGTGCTTAATAGCTGTATGTGGCCAGTAGCTATTGTATGATTCAGCACAGATTTGCACAGTTCCTGCATTGTGGAGCTTGGTAGCACAGCACTGTTCTAGCATATGACTCTCCTTTCCCACAGCTTCAGTTTGTAATCCAGGTTGGATCACCAGGGCCTAGAATCTTATAATAGCATTCTTGCTTTTCAGTCTTCAGCCTCAGTCTTTCTTAATTTCCACCCACCTGTCCTCCACACCCTCTCTTGGTTAGTCCAGTCTTCATGTAGAGATGAAACCATTTTGCTCATTTTGAATCATTACTATTCAAAGCATTTCCTTTCTCAAAGCACTGCAGTGCCATTCAAGACCAAGTTCTTGGGCAATGACTCAAAAAGCTTTAGCTACTGCTTCAAAGACCAGGACTTTGAGCCAGATAGCTTAAGAATTTAATTATGGCAAGAAAGAGTGATCATAGTAATTCAATGTTTAATAAAGGACCTACCACATTTAGATTCTGAGCATCATATTATTTAAGGTCAATGTCCCTTCAATTTCCTTTGAGAAGTAATTAACCCTATTGGAGCACTGCCATACCGGGAAGGAGCAAATATATAGACTAATAATAGTGAATGTTTATTGAATACCAAAGAGATGTTAAGCATTGGGTGACCACTAAGTATTTCCCTAGATTATTCTGTTTAAATTTACAACACTTGTTTTATGTAGGTGCTATCCCCATTTTACAACTTAGGAAACTAATGCTCAGAGAAATTACATAGAATGCTCAAAATGACTTAGCTAAGTGGCAGAAGCAAGATTGGAACCCATGTCTTTCTTACTCCAGAACCCAAGTCTTTAATTGTTGCACAACTTTTCCTCTTCCATCTAGTACATTTTGGTCTATTTGACTGTTTTATGGATTATCTCCTTTGATTCTTACAGCAGTTTTGTGAAGTAGAGTGGGCTCCCTATTAACACCTAGTGCACAGTAACTGCTGCATGAAGTGTTTTGAAGCTATTTTTATAGCTTTACTGATGAGCAAACCAAAACAAAGGGGAGATAAAGGGCTCAGTGCCTCCTGGAGGTTAAGGGACAGTTTTGGAAACTGAAGTTGTCTCCTGATCTCACTGGTGCAAAACCTTGCTGCCATTATTCTCAAAAAACAAATAAACAAATATATAAAATAACAGCTGCTACTGTAGGAAAATTCCCTTGACATCAATAAGGATTTGTAGTTCCAGAGAAGATGATCTCCACTCACAGGAGCTGCTGGTTTCCTCCCCCTGAACCCACTCTGGAGAAGCCACAGAAGTGGAGGTTAGTTAATCAACACTTGGAGAGGAACACTTGGAAGAAGAGAAATTATTTTTCTGTATGGAAAGGTAATGGCAATTTCAACAGGCAGAGGGCCCATGTGCCACTGATTGGAAGAGGCATAGCAGAGGCCACTCTTGTGTTCCTTGTTTTTTTCCATCCTTATCCATTACATGAGAGAGGCTTATAGTCTACCTATTCTTTTTGTAGAAAAGAGAGCCACAGGTCAGCCTGCACCAGCAGGAGATAGCTAGATCCTAGAAGTGCTGGGTAAAAGATCCAATAATAAGAGAGACAGGAGGGACAGTGGTCCCTGAGAACCCTTCCCTTTTTCCATTGTCCCAACTGCACTCTGTGGCTTAAGAATTATCATTATTGGAAGATGGCATCATGGGAAAGAGCAGCACCTGGGGAGCTGCTGGGAATTCACTGCGAATAGAGGCTCAAGAGGTGTGAAGGTTTAAAGCTCCAGAAAAGCATGTTCTTAAATTTAATCCATTCTCATGGGTATGAGCCTACTTCTTGATGAGGCTGCTTCTGTGAAGGTGTGACCATCTCAAGCAGGATGGGTCTTAACCCTATTACTGGAGTTCTTTACAGGAGAGTGAAATTCAGACAGAGAAAAACACAGACAGAGCAGCCAGAAGCAGAAAATCAGCAGAACCCAGAGATGCTTTATGTGCCTTTCCATAGGTCAGCTAAGGACCAAGGATCTCCAGCAGCCAGCCACAGAATGACAAATCTTTGGGGAGAAAGCATTGCTTTGATGACAGATCTAGAAACACAGTCCCCCCAAAATGACAGAACAACAAGGAAAAATCAAATGACTGTACAATTGATGGGAATTTTAATAAAGCCCTGTTGAAAAGCAAATGATCAACAGTAAAATATCTTTAAAAGGCTCTGAAGGAACAAGTTTTATGCGCTTGAGACAAAGAGAAAATTTTATACCCTATGAACATAAACTATATGTCTTCTGAGGCACTTGGGAAATAATCACAAAAGTTGGCTGTATACTAAACTACAAAGGAAATCCCAATAAATTAAAATAACCAGTATTATACGAATTATGTTTTCTGATAATTATACAATAAAATCATAGAACTCATTAATGAATAGATAGCTAAAACTACATGAACAAATAGATATGCCTGAAATTTAAAAACAAACAAAAATGCAATTAAAATAGCCTTTGAATTAATGAGAGACGATAAGGGAAATAAAAAATTATCACTGTGTAATAATGAAAACACTGTATGTCTGTTTTTGAGAAATAGCTACAGAGCTACTTAAAAGAAAATGTATAGCTTAAACTGGAAAACAAGAAGGAAGAGATGTAAAAAATGAGCAAGAAAAGGAGCAATTGAACAAAGCTAAAGAGATAAAAAGAAAAAGAAGGGCATCAATTAAAATAGAGAACAAAATAGCAAGAATAGAATTAACAAAACACAAATTGGATTAATTTAAAAGACTAATAATTTAGGCTGTGTCCTGCGATGCATTATCAAGAAAAAACAAAGAATATACATATAAATCATTTAATCATGAACATAGGTGCTTAATTAGATGTTACAGAGATTTTTAATTTATGAAACAATAACTTAAATGAACCAATAATCCTTAAATAAATTGAAATGCTGGTCAAAACCCTACCCACCACTCCCTCATTCTCTCCTCATCTACCATCAAAATAACTGCAGGGTTTGATAGTTTTACAGCTGAGTTGTACCAAACTTTCCAGGAATAGATCATCTTTATCTTACACTAGTTTCATAAATTAGAAAAATAATAAAGCTGCCAAACTCACTTTATGATTCTATTATAACCTTTATATCAAAACTGGATAAGAACAGAACAAGAGAAAATATATTGTAGAATAATTTTACACAAATGCAAATATTTAAATAGTATATTAGATTATACAACCTAATAGTTTAGGAAGGAAAAATCATGTTAAGTTACATCTTATCCAAGGAATTCAAGAATGATTTAACATTTTAAAAAGCGTCTAAAGGAAGACAATCACAGGACATTTTGAAAGATGTAGAAAAAGGTAATGAAATTCAAATTCTATTTGGGTTTAAAAAAGTTTTAAACTAATTGTCTAAGAATGCAAAACTATAATAATTCTCATTTTTGGTAAAGAAACTTTAGAAGTTTTTCTGTTAAGCTTTAATATAGTGCAGGTAGTCAAAGCAAAAAAACATGTAAAAGTAATAGGCTGAATACAAATCCAAAGGAAGAAAAATATAGAAGAATAATTAAAGACCATCATGGATGTTGTATACAAGATTAGCAGTTTCTCTGTAAGAGTAAACTAAATTTGTAATTTAGTAACTATTTTGTTACTAATTGTAATAGTAAACTAATTGCAATAGTAAACTAATTTGTAAGAGTAAACTAAAAAATATAAAGGAAAATAAGGTAGTACTTAGAATTGTAACAAAAAATATGAAGAATGGGAAACACTTTAACAAAAAACACACTGGATTAAAATTTTCAAAGTCTATAAAAGGACATAAATGCAAACCTGGCTCAGGGATAGGATGCTTGAGGCTATTAATTACTCTGTTAGGTTAAACCAAGTAGAAGAAATATCCCAACAGCAATCTGGAGGGAATGACTCTTCTGATTCTAAAAATTACATAAAATAATAAATTTCCACAAATAATTAAGATGCTTGTATTTATAATAAATAAGAATAATAAGGTTAATGGAGCAAGATAGTTATCCCAGAAACAGACATGGAAGCTTGGTACAGTTAAATATGTTATCACAAATGATTAGGGAAAACATGAATTATTCAGCGATGATATTGGCAAAATTGACTAATGTGCAATATCAAATAAAGCTGAATTTCTACCTCACAAATCATCCCCAAATAAACTTTACCCTCAAAAAACATCTAACTATGAAAGATAAAACTTCTGAAGTGAATTAAACAATAAGTGACGAGGAGAGAAATATTTGAAATGTCTAAAATATCTGAAATATCTTATAACTTCTAATTTGAGAAATATTTTTAATTGAGGGTTTTAAAAAGATATCTAAATAGGTACAATGACATTTTCTGAGTTTAAGACTTCAGAATATACATTGAGTTTCTACCATATCATCCATTCAGCCATTAACCCCCACTGTGCCACAGGAGTGTCTGCCTTCTCCTCTGCCCTCTTCTCTCTCCATCCAGCCCAAATCCTGCTCACAGCTACCACCACCAGCTCTCTCACTGGAAAACAATTCTGGTCAGAATGTAGGAAGTGAGTATCCTGTTTCTGATGAGTAGTGAGTTGAATATCATATTAAAACATATTAGCCTTTGTATCTATCAAACTGGAAAAAAACAGACATTTGAATAATGTCAAGTGCTGCCCAGTATGTAGGAAAAGAAAACATGGATTAATTGCCGCTGAAAGTATAAATTCGTATATCCAATCTAAAGAGAAATCTAAAACTACTTAGAGAAATTAATATGTGCATGATCTAGCAATTCCATCCCCAGGTCTGTCCTTAAGAGATTCTTGTTCAAGCCCATGATGAAACATATAGAAGAAAATTCATTGGAGTACTCATTATGGTTGCAAAGAGTTG
>PVIY010060347.1:0-11657 GCA_004026745.1 Myrmecophaga tridactyla
GTGAAAAGGGCAGCATTGTTCTATATTTTGCAAATTTGATTTGTTTCACTTAATAGATCACAGCTAGATTTTTATAGCTTCTGCATCTAACAGTTGTCATATCACATATCACATAGCCTCTAGAAGACTCCAAAGTACACTTATGAGAGAATGAAAAAAGGCTGAACAGTTGTATGATACTACTGTGAAAATAATTTTGACCTTGTTGACCTTTTGAAAGACTCCCAAGTTTTCCCAGAGATTCCTAGAGCAAACTTAAAGATTTGGAGATTTGACATAATTTACTCTAGTCTCCACTCCACAATTGTAAAATGATGATAATGATTATATTCAACTATAAATTGCATGCAAAATATTTGTCACATTTTCTCAAAACATAATAAAGACTGAATAATTATTACTTATGGCTATAATAATCCATCTTTATTTGAATCCATCATAACTGTAGATAAAGATATACTGGTTTGGGGATAATCTATTGCTTTTCAAGGTTGCAATAATTGCCTTTATGGGGACTCATCTTTCAATCATGTAAGAGAAACAACTTCTCGTATAACTTCACAGGGATTGTAAAGAAGCAGGAATTCCTAAAGCAATGATAATTTCATGGTTTTGGATCACGTAGTTTGTGATACCTGCTTCAAGTTTATGGCCCTTGTGTATTTGAAAATATGAATGGATAAAAAGTGTGGTGCCAATAATTCCTCTGCCCATTCCTTAGAACTTTCCTCCAAGGAGAGTCAGATATAATCAATGCTGTTCTCCTGAGAGAAGAGTCAGGGATTTTTTCATCCCCTCAGGGAGAAAGTAAAAGACGAGATGTCTTATGATCCTTTGGGAATTTGAATTCTCAATAGAAACCCAAGAATGTTTTTGTTCACCTGATTCTAAAATAAGATCTATACTCCTGGGGATTCAAAGAAGAACTTCCAGCAAAAGCAGTGAATGTTCCTGTAGTTGAGACTTAATCCCCCAAAGCCTAATAGAGAGAAGACAACACTACACCCACCTTAGAGGTACATTTTTATCTCCGTAGGTTTTATTCTAGGTCAAAATAGAACACTGAGGGAAAGTCCAGAATCTGCTTATGTAGAAGATATTCATTTATGCTGGGTCATTGTTTCAGTATTGGTAGCTGAAATAAGACAGGATAGATAGCAGCATGTTTGTCGTGGCTATGTGGAAAAGGATGACCTTCCTGGGTGGTCTTCCCTCCTGACTCAAGGTATGTCTTCCAGGTATATGGAATAGACCCTTAACTCTCCCACCAGCCCTGGAGTGTCTGCCTGCTATCTGGTTGACAGGGGTTCCTCCTACCTCTCAGCATATCCCCCAGTCACCTCCCAAAGTGTCTGACCTACCAGATAGATAGTTCTCTATCACTATCAGAACGGTATCAACAGAATGTGAAGCTTTATATCCAGATATTGTCTCTGGATAAGTCTCTGAAATAGCCAAACTAGTGAAAGCACCTTACATATTAGCAAGCCTAAATAAAGATACTGATGTCCAGAGAAACCGCTGATCAATGGAAAACTAAATTCTAGTAGCAGTTGCATTAAAGTCTTTCCCTTGATGAAAAATATAAGAGGTCAGCTTGCCATATATTTACTTCCTTTTGGAACTCTTCCAAACTCCATCCTGTCCTGATAATTTTCAGACTCTGAAATCACTATGTTTTAAAAATGTTTTTCCTATCTCAAAAACATTGGCTAGAATGATTCCCAATACTGTTGAAAGGGGTTCAGGTAATGGGACAAAGTTCAAGAAACTTTCTGGATTACAGGACTTGCCTTGAAGAACTGCACATACAGCCCATGTAAACAAACCTTTTACTTCCTGAGCTGCTATTGTTTTATTGCCTCTGTTGGAAAAGTTAAACTTTAGGCATCGCTATTATATTTTCTTTGTTATTCCTTTGTTGTAACTGCTTAACAGCCTTAACTCATCTTCAATTTTTTTTGTTGCTTATTTTCTAACAGCAAAATATAAATGATGGTAATGAAGATGAAGATCAAAGAATTTATTAATTCACAATGGGGGAATCTAAACAAAGACATTAAGATACAAATGATCCTGCTGGGTACAAATAAGTTGTACTTGACAATATTATTATACTTAATATTCAGAGATTAAATGTATTTCAGTTATTGCCTCAGGTTGTCCAACTGTGTCTAAGTGGATTATTGCTTACTGATCTTACCATCCCCCACTGTGCACACTATAGCAATATTCTTTGATTATAGCAAAAAATGAATTTCACAGAAACCTCCCATATGCAGTAATATTCATAAAAAATGAAAGAATCTCTTTTGTTAGGATCATCCTTCTTAAAGATATACTCCCTACCTTCCTGACACCTCCCTAGCCTCATAGTTTTCCAAAGTTCAAAATGTTACCACATATATCTTCTTAGTTACTTTAAAGGTTATTTAACCTTAATATCAAGTAATTTTTCCAAAATGTAATCTTCTTGTGATCTTATAGGCTAAACAAAGTATGAGACTGTATATGAGTTTCCTAGGGCTACTATAAGAAATTACCACAAACTTGATGACTAAAATAATAGAAATTTATTCTGCCACAGTTATGGAGCCTAGAAGTAAAAAATCCAGAAGAACTATGCTCCTTTCAGGGGTTCTGGAGAAAAATCTGTTCCTTGCCTTTTCCAGTTTCTGGCTGGCTTGTGGCTGCCCCTCTCTCTGCTCCATCTTCATGTTGCCTTCTTTTCTGTGTGTCTTCTCCTTAGTCTGCCTTAAATTTCTCTCTGCTTTTCTCTTATGACATTTGTCTTCTAAGGACCAACCTGGATAATCCAAAATCCTATCATTTTAATAACCTTAATCTAATCACAGCTGCAAAGACTTTTTTCCAAGTGTTAACATTGACAATTTGCAGGGGTTAGAAGACACACTTAAACTGGGGCAGGGTGGGGGAGGGGGTGCTTCCATTCAGCCCATTACAAGGACCAATACATTTAAGTGTTGACATTTTCTCTATAGTTACAATATAGTCCACATGATCATATTAGTCAATCATACCCTCTACAAACATTATTTTTTAATTATTTAGATTTATTATCTAATTTTCAAAATATTAGAATTTTTAAATGATTAAATTCTAAGGCTGAACTTTTTGTTTTTTAGTAAAGTAGAAGTCATATCCTCATCAGTAAATAGAAGCTGGCAAATAGAAGATTCCAGAAGTGAACTAAACTGGACTTAAAGATTGAACTAACAATGATGTTCATCCTTAGAGACTGTTTCATCCACAACAAATCTAGTTATGAGAGATATAACAATGTATAAAACATAATACCAACTACAAGGGTATTTTATTATTATTTTATTTATTTTTATTTATTGTATTACTTATTTTTTTTTTCATTTCTTAACTGGTTGAATGAGGCATTGCTATGCAAATAAATAAAATTTTGTGTAAACCTTTCCTAATGTTGAATGCTTTATCCTCAGAATTATCTAGATCTTAATAGTGAAGATATCATTCTTTTCACTGGTGTTTTTGACCAAACCTATAAATTTCATAGCTGCCATCAAAGCCTCCCCATATGAATCTCCCCCAGTTCCCTAGATTAGAAAAAGAACCTCCTTATTGGCTGCTTATAACCTAGATTTTTAATAGGGTCTAGAGAACATGAGACTCCTACCATGTTCTTTATGCATGAGTGTACACACAAAAGGAATACCTCAAATGAGGAGGGTTATGACTCTGCTGCTGTCTGACCTACTCCCTCAAGCTTAACAGTGAAGCTAGTAGATAAGCACAATGCGTTATCACTCTAGTATTTTTGAATGTCTATATGTATTTTCCAACTCAATATGTATGTCTGACACTTACTCAAGCATGGCATGTTCCTGATATGCTGATATTCTCAGCATTAATTTTTAACTACTGAATCCATCCAACTTTCATGAGCATTATAGAATGATAGCAATAATAGGTATGAGTTAAAGTTGTAGCCATCATTTTAAGAGATTTAACTCATAATTACCTGGGAATGCATTGACTGCATTGTAGAGATTATGTCATAGCCATGTATAATAAAAGGACGCTATAGTTATGTAACATTTTGTTTTGAAGTGCTATGATATTGATTATTTTTAAATATTCTTTAATTTTCCTTTATGGGTAAAGACATTATCCTCATCTGTGTAATATATAGAAAAGATTCAAGCAATTACAGATGTCACTTAATTAGGAAACAGGAGTTACTCTCAAGCCAGAAAGTGGAGGAAAAAAACACTAGATAAGGTACAAAGTGAGAATTCTGTATTTCTTGTCCTTAAATATATAGGTAGAAAGATGTCTAGGAAGGAAATCCTGAATAGCAGTGTTGGGGTAGCATCTACCATGTGGAAACATATGGAAACTGGGCAGTAGAAAACATACACAAATGTCCTGTAAAGTTGGGTCAGCTTCTTTGGATTAAAGGGTAGGTAGCTCAAGGTTGCAGGTAGAATACTAGATAGCATTTCAGCCTGATAACCAGTAGCTACCTACCTATATTTTTGGATGTTTTTAAGTTTTGTAGAGTCTTAATTTCTCTTTAATATTTTTTTTTCTGTCTTGTTACCTAATATCAAGCTGATATAAGAATAAAACAAAGTATGTTGATTTTACCCACTCTGACAGAAGAATTAAAAGACTTTCAATGGGGTGGGCCACAGTGGCTCACTGGCAGAGTTCTCGCCTGCCATGCTGAAGACCCGGGTTTGATTTCCGGTGCCTGCCAATGCTTTAAAAAAAAAAAAGCATCAATGCATCTTTGGGAGTCATCATAATACAAGCAGTCAAATGACTGCATTGAGTACAAAAGAAATATGAATTTAGGACTATAGAGTCAAGACAGCTAAGTTAGACATTGTTTGCTATTGGGTGGTTTCTTTCAGTGATAAGCCTCAATATATGTGTTTTTTGTTATTGTTGTTGTTGTTTGTTTTACAGGTAAATAAAAACAAATAGACATATTCATAGATACATAAATAGAATACGAATGAGTTCATAGAGCACTTCCAACCTCTGAATTTGCTATAAGGATGTCATGAAAAATATAAAATGTATATTATAAAATTTAAGCATTGCAACATTCTATTTCATACAACCTAAAGAGGAGCACATATATTGAAGAAATTAAAATTTTTTGATTCAAGAAAATACGATGCAGCTTTTCAAATCATGTTACAAAAAAATTTGACTTGGAAAAATATTCATAGATATTTCTAAAAGAAAGAAATAGGTAAACACACAACGCTATTTTAAATAAGTTTTAAATTCATGTTACATATGAAAATATGTGATTGCAAAATGGATTTGACAATATATAAACATTATTAACGCACAGGGTAGGTGCACACAATGAACCAGATCTTGAAACACTAATTTTTAAGTTTAAAGTGATCAAGCATTTTAGTTATCTAAATTGGAATAAAATCTAGAAAATAATATAGGCCTAATAATAAATAAAACACTAGTATTGCAAATATATATTTTACTCAAAGATAAAGTACTAAATAAATATCAAGATAGAGAGTGAATGAGGAAGAGAGAGAGAGAGAGAGATGTAGACTGACAATAGATAAATTGATTGGCTCTTCCTTATTAAAAAATTGCCCCCTAATAATTGTGAAAGAAGTAAAGGAATTACAACAGTACATTTCTCAGCCATAATTATTAATAATTGAGTCTGGCAAGATAATCAATGGATGCTAAAAGCAGTGGCTGTAAGTTTTATGATGAACAGAATATGTAGAATAATTTTAAAGGATGTTATCAGAAATTACACTAGGGAAAAATAAATTATTAATGGAGATACTTTAACTAAGTGACCCAATAATAAGACAAATTAACATCATGTATCTACTAATGGGATGCACTGACAGGGACACTGTTTCCGATGAAAACATCAAAATGTGAAGGAACATTGGACAATCCCAATTTGAGCCACAAAATACTCAAATATTTTGAAGAGTAGAGAACTACTCTTCAAAAACATCAACGTCAAGAAAGGAAAAGAAAGGCTAAGCAATTATTTCACCTGAAAAGAGACTAAAGATAAATGTAGTGTGTGAATTTGGCTTGGGTCCTGGCCAGGTGGGTGTGCAAGGAGAAAACTGTAGATTAGAAAAGAGAATGTTATGAACATTAACTTTACTAGTTTTGATAATTATACTGTGGTTAGTTTAGTGAATGTCCTTGTTCTTGGGGAAAAAATAAATTTAGAGTAAATGGACATCATATCTACACTTCGCACTCAAATGATTCATAAAAGCATAATCTAGGTGAAAGTATATGGAATTCTTTCTGTAACTCTTGATTCTTCTCTGTAAATTTGAGTTTATTTCACTAAAAAATAGATAATAAAAGAAAGGTAAGCAAATTTTGAAGGTTTGGTAAAGGCAAAACTGTGAAGTAGGAAGACACACAACCTTTCTCTAAGGTCATTCTGAAATAAAATACTTCCAACTTTGTATTGATTTTTCAACTCTGACCCTTCTATCATACTTCTGTCTCTGACAGATTGTCATTAGGGAATGGGGAGCAACCAAACATGGATCACAGATTTCATTTTGGTGGGATTTCAGCTCAGTGTGGAGATGGAAGTGTTCCTCTTCAGTATCTTCTCCCTGCTCTACACCTTCAGTCTGATGACAAATGGCATCATATTGGGACTCATCTATCTGGATTCCAGACTACACACTCCCATGTACTTTTTCCTTTCACACTTGGCCCTCCTTGACATAGCCTATGCTTCCAACAATGTCCCCAAGATGTTAGAAAGCCTACTGACACACAAAAAAACAATCTCCTTCATCTCATGCATTATACAGACATTTTTATATATGGCTTTGGCTGCCACAGAGTGCCTGATTTTGGTAGTGATGTCCTATGACAGGTACGTGGCGATCTGTCACCCCCTCCATTACTCTGTCATCATGAGCTGGAGAGTGTGCACCATCCTGGCTGTCACCACTTGGACTTTTTGCTTCCTCTTGGCGCTGGTCCATGTGGTTCTCATCCTGAGGCTGCCCTTCTGTGGGCCTCGAACAATCAATCACTTCTT
Source organism: Myrmecophaga tridactyla (assembly GCA_004026745.1). Lineage (NCBI taxonomy): Eukaryota > Metazoa > Chordata > Mammalia > Pilosa > Myrmecophagidae > Myrmecophaga > Myrmecophaga tridactyla. Next base: position 7,082 of record PVIY010060347.1, read on the forward strand.
CTGTGAAATCCTGTCTGTCCTCAAGCTGGCCTGTGCTGACACGAGATTCAACCAACTTGTCATCTTTGCAGCCTGTGTGTTTATCTTAGCAGGGCCTCTCTGCTTGGTGCTGGTCTCCTACACACGCATCCTGGTGTCCATCCTGAGGATCCAGTCCAGGGAGGGACGCAGAAAGGCCTTCTCCACCTGCACCTCCCACCTCTGCGTGGTTGGGCTCTTCTTTGGCAGCACCATTGTCATGTACATGACCCCCAAGTCCCGCCATCCTGAGGAACAGCAGAAGATCCTTTCCCTTTTTTATAGTCTTTTCAACCCTATGCTGAACCCGCTCATCTATAGCTTGAGGAATGCAGAGGTGAAAAGTGCCTTAAAGAGAGTGCTGTGCAAAGAGAGGCCGATATGACAAACATCAAAAAGCTGCATGGAATGAGGGGATTTGCTGCCTATGAAATATAGAAGTTAGAATTTTTGCACCCTATGCTGGAATAAATTCATCCTTAAAATGTTATACTATAGATCCAAAAATAAAAAACTCAAAGTATAAACCCTCTAGAAAATTATAGAAAATAATTTTGGGACCCTGGTGTCTTTATGAACTTACACTCACAGGGAAGAGTCAGAAATCATTAGACGTAAAATTTGAAGAACTGATGGGTATTAACCACTTCTCATCAAAGTCACTGTGGAGCAAGGTACTACTACAGTGTGATGGGAAAAAGAGATCAAGGCAAACAGAAACTTTGGCAAATGATCCCTTTATTACTTGCACAGAGTAAAGAGTCAAGAAAGGACAAATAATCTCCTTGTCACTTACACTGCACAACGAGTATGTAAAAGCAAGGTAGGAAGTCCTAGCACAGACAATATCCTGGGTTGGCTGAGAAGTTCTCCCAGTTAGGGTTCTAGATGGGAGCTACACACATCCCACTTTGCACTGGAGAAGATAGAAAAATCTATTACTATTTTATTCATCTTGGGGAGGAGGGGTCCTTGTCCTGAAAATTCCTGCCTTGATTAGCATCTGGGGCTCCTTATACCAGGTTTCCAATTTCAGGTCTGGCCATGCCTTTTCATTAGACTTAACACCACCACCAGGTTTTGGAATAGCATATAATAGAAAAGGAGGTGGGGTATATGCTTAGTGTGCATTTGTGACAAGGAGGTGGGGTCAATGAGGGCAGTGAAATGGCCACTTAACAGATATCTGTGATTTCCCTGGCACACACCATTTGAAAACAAAAAATTAGGCAATCCTCAGATCAGGTGATAATGAAACCTCTCTATAAATCCAGTAATTGAATTTTAGCAAGTATGTATTAAGAATCCCTTCAAAGTAATATTTTTTAAAAAATGAAAAACAACCCAATTTTATAAAATTGTCCTAGCACATGAATGGGTACTTCTCAAAATAAATACAAATAGTTAATATACACATAAAATGCTGCTTACCACCATTCATGAACAAGAAAATATAAATTAAAGCTACAATAAGATATTATTTTGTACACACTAGAATGGCTAAAATTTAAAATGGAATATTAATTATTGGAATAGTCGGAAATGCAATGTCAACATTTGGGAAGCGTTCAATATGAGCAAAGTTTCCATCCAGAATAGCCAAATCACATTCAGTTAATAAGACTACATTACATATTTTCTATATTTTTTATATCAGGGGCTACTTTATGTAAAAGATTTTATGGACTATTCCATCTCAGTAACAACAATTTAATTCTGGTGAAATCACCCATAGAGATATATGTAAATGAGTGAGTGAAGGTGGCTTCCAATAAAACTATCTACAAAATAGGCAACTGAGCCCATTGGGCTCATCAGCAGTGGTTTGCTGGTACCTGTTCCTGATCTAGAAGCTAATCTAGTTCCTACTGATGTCAAGTCAAAGGTCCTCACTGGATGGGGTATGAGGACTAACTCACATGATTAGATCTGTTTTAAGGTAGTGACTCAGAAGCCCCTTGAGAGCTACTTTAGAGTGAGTTTTACCTCCCTTGAGAACTTCTTATATATATATCACATCTTAATAGCCTATAGACTATAAACATTCATGGTTGATTATCATTTTTAGGAGATCAAATAGACCCTCCAGACTGTCCATAACTAATTTGTACCTGAGACCTTATAATAAGAGCATATTAGTAAAGACTTTTGATTTGGAACATAAACAATCCAGTAAAAATAAGCACAGAGACATCTCAGACATTAATTTTTTCAGCAGTGGATTTATCAGAATCATAAATTCTTAGTTGTTTCTTTTTATTTTGCAGCCACTTTATCAGAAGCATTTTGTACATTTATGTTGAAATAGTCTTATTTCTAATTATGTATTCAGCCACACTGTCATCTCAGTCTGGATTACCAGGAAATGTAATTCTTGACTATCAAATGGTAGAAGAAAATAATTTTTCAGGAAAGATAATATCATAAGGACACATTGCCAATATCAACAGCTTAGTACACATTGGAGTTGTTATAACTGATACATCTTTACCAGGTAAAGAAAGGAATTCTGTAGACTAGTAGCTGGTGAGAATTCTAAAGCTGAGAATTCCTGTGATATAGAGCCCAAGTTACATTATTTTCAATAAATTCAGCACATTCTTAATCTCTGTGGCTTTATTTCTTCCTCTGAAATATAAAGCATTGAATAATACTATGTGCTATTGTTTTCTTCTCCCTTTCTTCTCAGCCAATTTAAGAATGAACATGCTCATTTCTAGCCTTCATGCAACTGCACACTAATCTCTCAGTCTTGATCAGCTCCCTGGTAGCAAAATACTCCACTTATAATGTTTTGTGGGATCTTATTTGAGATACCCTATTTGTCATCTTTTTTTTTTTTTAATTTGCATATGGGCAGGAGGCACCAGGGATCGAACTCCAGACCTCCAGCACGGCAGGTCGGAGCTCTGCCTGCTGAGCCATGGCAGCCACCCTATTTGTCATCTTTTTACAAAAAGATTGGGATTATTCCTGGCATCATCTGTTTGTTCAAAAATATTTAAAAAGAGTTAGAATGAAGAAATTTGAAAAAAAGGATAGATAATTTCAATTTGTAAGCTTTAAGGTTATGAAATGATGAATCTTTAACGTATGAATACAAAATAAAAACTTATCACTTTTGTAATTTTTGCTTGTCAATGAGATTTTCTGGCTAGGAAAATATCTTCTGATTCCAAAGAAATTTCTAAATACACTACTTAATATTGTGAGGAAAGTTAATTTATAAAATTCTCTCTTTGATTGAATTGTAATTCAGGGCTATAATTTACATGTTTGTTAAAGGTTAAAACATTAGTGGGATGGCATGCACAACACTAAGGGAATGACAGCATGAGGAGCTTCACCACCCACTCCCCAGAGAAATTATTTTTAAAGTGACAACTAAAGTCTCTGGAAGTGGTCCTATGGCAAAAGAAGGGCATATGGCAAAAGAAGAAACAATGAGAGAAAGGACCAGAAAAACATTTGAAGAATTAATAGCTGAAAACTTCTCATAATAAAACAAAACACTAATGGGATTGAAGTGTAATTTTTATCACCTAGTAGACAATCAGGATATCTTCTGAAAGGATTTATCATTTTAGCTATAGCTAGAAATAAGATCATACCATACCCACTCAATTAAATACCTAGGAATATTTCTCTTTAAGATACATTCTTAGGCCCATCTATTCTTCTCTTATTCAGTCTACTTTATTTTCATCTTCAGATCTTCTACTTTTACTCTTTTTATTCTTCTCTTCAAAGACATTTACAAAGCTTAATAGATTCTCCACAATTCACCCCATCCTTGCTGTCTCCCAAAATAGCTAATGGTCTGTGGTAGTTAGTTTCAGGTGTCAACTTGGTCAGATGATAATGCCCTGTTGTTCTGTTTCTGTTGCCTTAAATCATCAGTTGTGAAATTCATGTATGGCTGATTACATTTGTGGTCCGCTTAGCCATAAACGTAATACGAATGACTTCCAGAATGAATGAGGTTTAATTTAATTAGCTGAAGGCTTAAAAGAGAGAGAGGTCAAAAGAGAGCTCAGCAGCTCAGCATACCTCATTTCAGCCCAAACGTTTGGAGATGCAGCAAGGAATCACCTTGGGGAAAGACGTTGGAACCCAGAAGTCAGGAGAGAAGGCCAACAGATGTTGCTATTTGCCTTCCCATGTAACACAGAACCTTAGATGAAAGTTAACTACCTTTCCACTGAAGAACTATAAATTTTTAACTAAATAAATCCCCTTATTAAAAGTCATTTCGGGCAGTGCAACGGTGGCTCAGTGGCAGAATTCTCACCTGCTATGCCAGAGACCTGGGTTCGATTCTTGGAGCCTGCCCATGCCAAAAAGAAAAAACAAAACAGTTAATCTCTGGTGTGCTGGATTCAGGCAGCTTTGGCAGACTAATCATTTTATGGATTTTGAGCCTACTCAGTATTAAGGTAACAGAACAAGGAGTATTGTTGATTTAATTTTGAAACTTAGTAGGACAAATAAAGTTCAAAATTAATGTTAGTATGCTTCAGGAGTAAAGGGAAACAAAAGAGGGGCAACTGAATAAACT
>PVIY010060348.1:0-11668 GCA_004026745.1 Myrmecophaga tridactyla
GGACATATGGGATGTTTGGGGTGTTCTTTTATTACTTTCATTTTTAATTTTATTCTTATTTTTATTTTTTTGGAGTAATGAAAATGTTCATAATCGATTGTGGTGATGAATGCACAGCTAAATATTGATACAGTGAGTCACTGATTGATTATATGGTATGTGAATATATATCAATAAAATTGCAATAAAAGAGAAAAAATACAACAGGATTTGTGATTTTTTTGTTGTTATCTATCCTCTCTCAGTGCACTGCAGACTTAAAATTCCTTTAATTCTACATTATGTCCCATTGTCTTCCTCACTGTTTGTTGTAAATCTTCCCTTTACACTCGGGCGGGGGTAAGGCAATCACCTTCTTTACATATTCTTCACTCTTCCCTATCATTAAACTGTTGTGACTTGTTATTTGACGTTTGTTTAGTGTAATGATAAGAAGCAGGGTAGCAGAAAAGTACAGGTGAGCTCTTCTTTGTTCTCATTTGGACTGTTTGGGGCAGGCACTGTGCCCTTTGATCTTATGGGTGGAACTTTCACTGAGATTCTGACCCTCCTTCAGCTTAATATTCTGCTCCCCCAAAATTCTGCCCTTTTCCCAGGGACAGAAAAACTTTCCTGTTTATTTTCATTTGTTGCAGTGGGTCTTCACCTGTGCCTTAAAGCTGACAAAGTTTGCTACCCTTTCCCCAGGGCTTTAAAGCTTTAATTCTGCTTTAATCCAGGAAGATTTCATTCCTTTTCCACAGTGGCTGTTCTTTCCTTCCCCCAGACCTGCCCCTAATCTTTGTCATGATTCTCTGATGCGGTTCGTTGAGAGCAATCTTCAAGCAGGTGCAAATTCTCCTTATAGCTGCAACTCCCAGTGGCTGTATACTCTCTGCTGACCCAACCTCAACCTCTAGCATTTTATTAAAACTTTAGCTGAATTATTCTATCCTGTGCAGTATCTTGTGCCCACCACCTGTTCAAAAGTAATCATGGACTTACATGTCTATTCTCCTTGGAGATGTTTGTGTTTTCTTAGATTTTGGATTAGGGAGTTGCCTAGCATGCTCATCTTTCTGATCTCTTAAGAAAATGCGATTTTGCAGATTATATGGCCTTATTTTGTTGTTGACAGGATGGTAGTGAGGCTTTTCCAGCTTTCTACTTCATAAGTGAAATACAGAATCTTTTCATTTGCGTTGCTCTGATTATTAGTGATGTTGGCAATTTTTTCATGTTTACTAGCATTTCATATTTGCTCCCCTGTGAATTTGGTTATTTATATCTCTAGCTAATATTGACTTGTACAACTATATATTGGAAAATTATTAATCACTTCATTCATTCATTAACAGATCTTTATTGAACAAATACAATATCTCTGAATATCTGCAGAGCAGAGTACTACCCCTACCAGGAACTAAATCAGAAAATGAGGCTGTAATGAATGAGAAATAACTTTTATTTTGATAATGGTTGAGATTTTGGAGATTTTTCCTCAAAAAAAAAAAAAAAAACCTGACTAATTTTGTGAGGAGCCTGTAGACTGCTGCCCTCGGGTGGTTCACAATCTGGCTTAGGTTGCTATATCAGGTATTCTTCAATTAAATGCTGTTTAGACCAATTGATCTGATTGATCTTTTTCATTTCGCTTTTTTGGCTTTAATAACCTGGATGGAGGAAAAAATATACAGTCTGAGATGCAGCTGATTACTTATTCCTCTGCTTGCACTGACTCTGTCCTCCTTTTCCTCTTCTTATTAAACTCTCTCCTTCCTGTTACATTGTTCACTCCTGGATAACTCTCCTGAAGCTAATAGCTGGCCTGCTAAATATATCCATATATTCTTATTATTCTTATTTCACAAAGGCACATATACAGGTGCCTCAAACCTCTATTCCCACGCTTACAAAAAGACACAGGGTTGGTGCAAATGATGCAGATGCACAGGGAAGAAAACCAAATGCAGCAGGATAGGTGTGAGGGTAGAGTGAAAGGGCACTATTTATATTGAACTTAATCACCCTGGAATGTCATAGAGGCAGGGGCAGCTGGATTGGCTCTAAAAAAATGATTACTCAAAGAGTGCATGGCCTGTGTCTACTTTCGTATATATTTGTCAGAGGATTTGTCCAACTTTGGACAACCTGTGTGCATTGGATTATCAATGTGACCAAGGAACTCGTTGTGGAGCTGTGTGAGTGTGAGAGTGTGTCTCTGCCTTTTGAAGCTCATGTCATCTTGACTGCCTCTCTAGAACATGTATTTCCTAAAAGGAAGTTTCTGTGAGATGCAGGTATGCTAAATATCAGGTCTTCCAAAATATAGCCTGTTAAATAGCCCCTGTCCGGCTTTCTGAAAACAAATACAAAACATCATCCTTTTGGAGGGCTGGCCTTCCTCTGTGCAGTTCCTACCTTAATGAAACTGTGAACTCCAGATTTCAGCTGCAGCTTTTCTCCACTCTTTGACACCTCGAAGAAAGTAAGTCGAAGTTTATCCCCTTCCTCACACTGGACTTTGGCACATTGTTTAAGTGCCAATACTTCCATCTTACCAGTGTTGTCAATCACCTCAAATAATATACGATTCCTCCCTTCTGTTTTCTGCAAACAAAATCAACATGCAACCTCTGATTATCAGACTGAGGAATGTTAAAACAACCAGAAATCAAAAGCAGTGACCTCCAGAAAAAAAACATAAGGAAAAAAATTCCTTGACAGGTATATACCTAATACATATTAACAAATTCAGATAGAGGGGACAGATGTGTTTTACTGAGAACACATTTCCCCTGAAAACCTCTTTTGAGTCCCAGGCTCCTGCCCTTTAGTAGGTCAGGATGTCCCAAGTAGGCAACAAATGGGAGATGGAGCAGCTGGGGCTTCTCCAGGGTCAGTAGCCAAAGTAGCCAAGAGAAAGAAAGACACTTGGATTGGAAGAGTCATTTAAAGTAACAAATCCATGAGTGTCAAGGATGCAAGACCTAGTAAAGAGCCTAAATAAAAATGAGGAATCAAGGAAAAGAAATAATTCATAACCAAGTCCAGTCAAAAAAGAACAGAATATTGATCAGTTACTTAAGAGACGAGTATTTGAAGTTTAATTTTATGGTCTGATGAATATATATTTGTAGGTGATTGGCCAGATTGGAAGTTCAGGATTTGGGATAATGAACATGGCCTTTTCATCCAAGATCATTTTCTGGTTAAATTTTCCAGGAGGATAGATGTTTTCTACCTGTTCCTCTGCCACTAATCTCAACACAAAAGAGTTTATCCTAAAGCTCCTGGATGTAGGGTAAGCAGATTGCTTCTCTCTGGCTCTTTAGGCCCTGTCCTAGACCAGAATAAAATAGCCACACAAGGCTGGTTCTCCTGATGCACAGTCATAATACTTTATTATTATTCACTTCTGATTAATCTTCTTATATTAATTCTTTCTTCTAATTTCTTCTTTTAATCCTGGTTCTTTAATCCTGCCCAATTTATTGGTTCTCCAGGTCAATTAATCTGGCTTATCACTTATTATCCAAAACAGTTATTTTTCATTCATATTCAAAATAAAAGATGAGCCTAGATCATCTCTTGAGAGGACAGAATATACAAAAATGGTGGTGTTCTCTCTGATTATAGGTCACAGCCATGGGCTGACACCATCTAAGTGGGAGTTCCTGGAACTGGAACTCCCAAGTGTGCCCATGACTTTCTGTGATGATATCACACAGATAAGGCTTCTATATTTAAACTCACGTTTTCTGTGTCATAGCTAGACTCTTAAACAGCAAGACCATGCCACATTGGAGTTTGCTTGGAATATGTCAGATCAAGAAGAAGCCTTTGTCCTGTGCAAAGGTCACAGACACTTGTCCTGTCTTTGCTGGGAAACATATTCATTTGGGTGTATATGAAAAGCCACTAGGCATCACAATAGTCATTTAAAATACAGTCAATAATACAAAATACAATAATACAAAATACTAATAAATTATAAGTAATAATTTAAAATGAAGATCATTATGCATAAAGTATAAAAACATATGAAGTTGAGACTCTTTTCATGTACTTATTTGCCATCTTTATCTTCTTCTTTTTTTTTTTTTTTTAACATGGGCAGGCACCGGGAATTGAACCCAGGTCCTCTGGCATCACAGGCAAGCATCCCTGCCTGCTGAGCCACCGTGGCCTGCCCTTTCTTTATCTTCTTTGTTGAAGTATCATTCAAACCTTATGTCCATTAAAAAAACATTACAAGAAGCCAATCATTTGTCACTTTAAACTTTACATTTCAAAGTGAGCTTAAGGTGGAAAATCACTACTTCATTCAAAACTTGTTGCTGAGTTAGAACTGCAGAATGTTATAAATTTAATAGTGAGGCTCTATGCACATTTTCAATGAGCAACATGTATGGTTTGTTCTTACTATATTTTTGAAATGCAATTTAATAACTGTTGAATCTCATAATTAAAATGTTGGGTTCTTAAAAAAATAAAAATAAATAAACCAAGGGGCAAACATTATTTGTGTATGAAAAAACTATAAGGACAAAAAGATGTTGAAGTAGATGTGTGATGGCTTCTTGAGAATAAAAACTCTTTTAAAGTACTTTGAGTTTGGGCAAATTGTTAGGTCTGCTGCACTTTGGTTTTTTGTTTGTTTGCTAATTTGATTTAGTTCTCCTCTACATAAATTCGTTGAAATAAATAATTTCTAAAGTTCCTTCAAGATCACAGTAGAGAATAAATTATTCTTACTAATCAATACAAAATTATGTATAGGAACTTACCTTTTGGACCACATAGAGCCCATTCACAATTGTCCCAAGGGGCTGAGTTTGAAGCTTATTTATCTTTGGAGACTCACCAGCTTTTCTGGTAATGTGGGCAGGAATATTCATTTTTTGGTCAGATTTAGCATCAGATACAAGAGAGGCATTATCCACCTCCAGGAAGCCAATGTGCCGAAAGTATTTTGATATTACAATTATTCTCTTTGGGATGAATTTATCTTTTAGCCGTGTATTGAAAACTTTCACTAAAAAGAATTCACTCTCAGTAGCCACTGTGGCGTGAAACATCTCTTGCTTCCCTTCTTGGGTCTCAAATTCAAACGGCTTCATCGCTTTTAGAACCATGACTGTTATACGGTCTTCCTGCAACCCTTCTCTGATGGGTTTCTGTTGGACTGCCATCTGTTTCTGCTCAGGAGGAGGACACGACAAAACAAAACAAAACACAAATACATAAGTCATGAGTAAAGAACTATTAGGAGAACCTTACTTCACTTACAATGTTAGACCTCAGGAAGCCAGTTATGACAGATGGAATCAGAGCAAGAGATATAGAGAAATTAGGAAAAGATGTGAGACCTGGAATTTTCTACATAGACAAGAGAATGCAGGGAAGTGGTATCAAGTCCTGTACTCAGAAGAGACAATATAGGAAAGTATTAAGTACAGGTTTGGAGCCAGATTTTCATGAGTCTGAATCTCTGTATGTGCATCTACTATGTAACCTGGAGCCAAGTTAGTTATCCTCTCAGTGTTTCCTTTTCCTTATCTATAGACGTATCTAGCATACAATACTGCATGATAAAGATTAGCCCCTATTATTATTTAGTTCTTTTAAAAACAGGAGACAGAAAGTTGTTACTCACCCTTTCTAATACCCATTCCTAGAGTTATATCCTGAGTCAGAGTAAGGTACACTTAGCCAACAATACTGGTTTTCAGGGAGAAATACATTACCAGGAAAACATATCTGTCCCTCTATCTGAATTTGTTCATAATATAACTTTAGGGCATGATGCATTCTTTCTAAGGGTAAATTTATTGAAGTAGACTAGGTTCTCTTTCTCAAGTCCCCCTTTAACTCGTAAGAACTCTGAACTAGGTGTCCCCCTTACTTACATTATAACTTACTCGGTACTTTTAGTATGCACAGGGCCGTCCTTATGAACTGGGGAGGTCAGGTCAGGCCTTTGAGCTCCCTCACATTTTTATCAGTGTAAACGCATATTCTGACAGACATGGGTGGAGAAACAAGGATAACATATGTGCTAATAGAGTTACCAGAAGAGGACAGAGACACATTTACCATCTATGCCTTAGCGATATTTCAGGGATATGTTGGGTTATGATGGGCTCTTTATGTATAATACATCTTTGAGCCTCTGGTTTACCCCACTCCCATGCCTCTAATTCAACTTTCTGAGTTGCTATTTATTTTTATCATCTGTGTGGAATTCTTAAATGTAGAACCTTGATTTCGAAGATCTATTAAATAGTTACCTAATATTTATAAATGTTTACTTAATGATTTCACATTTTTCCCATTGTCCCAGCTATCTGCCATGTACTCCCAAGCATGCAGGACAATCTATGGGAGACAAGTGGTCAGTGTGAACAGCTGCTTTCTTCCTTCCTTGCTTCCCATGGAAAGGGTGAACACAGTTAGTAAAATAACTACATTGTGGTTATTTATAATTATTTAAAACTTAAAAGAATTTAAATATTGAAAGTAGGGATCTGGTGAAATAAATTATGGTATAGTCACATATAATAATATGAGGCAAACGTTTAAAAATGCATTAGAGAAATAATATGACAAACTGTTTTAATTAACTCACAAAAAGGTAAGGTTCCAAAGAGAATATATAATGTATTTCTCACTGGATAAACAAACAAATAAATCATACACACAAGTGAGACATTTAACAATATCAAATATGTTTTTTCTAGATAATAGATTGTAAGTAATTTAATTTTTTTGTTTTTTGTTTCCTGTTTTCCAAATTAAGAACCAGAAGATATCATTTTTCTCATCAACAACAAAAACAAATACTACTTTTAAAAGCAACTACCTATCCAGAGCTAAAGGGAAATACAGAAAAACCAGAGGCTTATAAGGCCCTGTGTAGGGGTTTCTGAATGGAACCTCTAATAGGAGCTGGGGAGTGGGAAATGCCTGTCCATATGGGGCTCATGATGGGTATTACAACAGATTTTATTGGAACTAATGCAGGAAAACATCAACCTCACTTAGGTTTTTTCTCTTTAGCACCATGTATCTTTAATTGAAAGACCCTTTAATTGGGTCTTTCAGACTAAATAATGCATGCTTTCATTACACTGACTGGTAGACTCTACTTTTATCTGAATTTAGTCTCCCTGACAACTGAAAGGGTTTTGGGACAAGCCCTGAAAAATCTGCCAACACATAGGAAGGAGCTGCTCTAGCCAGAGAGAAAGAAGTGCCATATAATCAGTTTCTTTAAGTTAACACGTATATAAAATGATATATCTCTGCCTTATAGGAAATGGAATTGCACGAGTATGGTGGATTTGTGATGAGCCTCCCATGTTGTCTGGCCCTTCTCTTCTGTACTAAAGTCATCATTTTCTCAGTGGCTGAGTCCCTCTCCAGGAGCTGCTACAGGCTGAAGAAGTTTGCCTCACTTTGATCAATGCAGGTGTCTCCGTCCATGATCTCTGTCCAGATCATGACAATTCTGAAAGGCATGCCCAGCTCCTACACTCCCTCTGCTGTTGCAGCCTTTGTTGCAACTGCATTGAAGTTCAAATTCTCCTTTTTCCTAATTAATACTCTTCCAATATTAACCCTGAGAATATTCTCCAATATACTTCCTGAAAACAACTATCCATCTCACAGTTTGTCCCTGTGGAACCCAATCTGTGACAATGTGTGAAAGTGCCCAGTGCCTGGAAGAGATTAGGAGGTGTTTAAATTGATGAATCTAAAGCCAACTTCTCTTTCTGACACCCAAACCTTTCTTATAGTCTTGCTTTCTTTACTTTAATGCTGGATAATGACAGGGATAGCGATTGAAGGATGCTCTAATAAGGCCTAAGGACCACTTGATTTGCCCATCCTACCTTATGATGAGGAGAGACTTCTGATACAGCAGATTGTCCCATGACATCATTTTTGGCGGCCGCAGAAGTACCAGGATTCATTTCGGGCTGACTGCTCTCTTCCACTAACTTTATTGCTTTTTTCTTTTTATATTTCTTATCAACTGATTAAAAAGATCAAAGACACATTAAACCAGAGGATATGATCATAAGCAGATAAGAAAAGTTAAGAATCACTTTCTCTCAGGAACAAAATACAATTGTCTTAAGTAAAACCTTGCTTTGGGGTTATACACACACACACACACTTACAGTTGCACTATCCTATTATGGCAGTAAGGTAAACCTTTAGAGACATTAGGTACATGAATATAATGATATATGATGATATTTTGCTTCTAACAATAGTGGTTTTACTCAATAATAACAACCTCTGCCATGGGAAGCAACTAGAAAAGATCAGAAAAGTTTATTTATAAAACTACTGGTTAAAAACAGTGGGAAAACACCAAGAATGAAAAAAAATAAAATAAAGAAAAATAATCAAGAAGAAAGACAGTACAAGTAAACCAACATGTGATAAGATGTTGGGTTTAGCAGACATAGACTTTAAAATAAGTTTGATTAATAATGCTAAAGAAAATAAAGGAACTAATGCACAAAATAGTGGGAATATAGATAATTCCAACGTACAATTTCTGTCAATAAAAACAGGATTAAATGCATGCTATAAACATAAATGGGCAATATCTATATTACTCATTGGCTGTGTGTAATAGAAGACTGAACACAGCAGAAGGAGAATTAGTGAACTTTAAGACAGATCAACAGCAATTATACAAACAGAATCATAAAGAGAAAAATAGAACAGAGAATAAGAAATATGTAGAACATGCCTAACAGTTGTACATATGTGAATGGAATTCCAAAAAGAGAAGAAGGGAGAATAACACAGATGCTATATTTGAGGAGATAATGATTCAGAGTTTGCCAACATTGAAGATAGGCATCAACATATAGATTCAATAAACAGAAAATATGCAAAGAAAGCAACTAGGTACAATAGCTAAACTACTAAAAAACAAAGAAAATCTTATAAGCACAAAAAGACATTACTTTCAAAAACCATAAAATCTATACCTGATTTTTCAATAGAAACTATGTAAACTGGAAGACAACATAGTGACATCTTTAAAGTACTCAGAGAAAAATAGTGCCAACCTATAATTTAAATACCCAGTGGAAATACCCTTCAAAATGAAGGTAAAATATTAAGACAAAATCTGGGAGAATTCATTTCAACCAGAAATACACTGCAAGAAATAACAAAGGAAATTTTTCAGATGGAAAGAATAGTATCCCATACAATAACAAGAACTTTAGGAGGGAATGAAGAACATTTAAAAAAAGTAAATATGTGGGAAAATATAAAATAACATGTATAGTTTAATGCCACAGTAATGATGATGATGGGAAACAACCGTAAAATACAGTAATAATAATAATAGCACAAAAGGCTGGAGGGAGTATACCAGTTATCTTTTATTGCATATGAAACCACTCCAAACTTGGCCACTTAAAACAACAGACAATTATCATTTCTCATAATTCTGTGGGTTTGCTAAGCAGCTCTTCTGATTTGGGCTGGTTCCTGAAGATGGAGGACTGAGCTACACACACAGGCCTGTGGCCTCTCAGAGACGTCTGGGGAGGCTGTAATTGGGTTCTCACTCCTTGTAGTCCTTCAGCCGAGAAGAGGCTGGGCCGGGTTTGTTCACATGAGGAGAGACAGGCTTGCAGTAACAAGAGGATACAGATCTAGCGTGCAAGTAGTTTTCAAGCCTCTTCTTTTACTGTGCCTACTAATGCTGCATTGCTCAAAGCAAGTCATGTGCACAAGCCTAAAATTAAGGAGCTAAGAAACAGAATTTCCATATCCTGCTATCTCCACATGTCTACAACATGATACAAGGATGTGATAACCATTTTTATAGAGCATATCACAACATCTACTTGTCAAAAAAAATTTAAAAGAATGAAAAAGCAAGCCACAGGGAAAGAGAAGAATACATAAAATTCCACTTAATTGCCTGGGATAGTGTTAAATCCTGGTGTGTTCACTTCTTGATATTGCATGTGTATTTAAAACGAAGTACTGGTATCCAGAATAAATGTACATATATAACTCCTATGAACACATTTTAAAAGAGATAAGTGGGCAGAAACATGAACAGTCATTTTATAAAATAAGATATCTAAAAAGGTCAGTAAACATATAAACATATGAATAGTGTTCAACCTCAAAAGTCATCAGAGAAATGCACAATAAAATCATATTGAAGGCGGGCCACGGTGGCTCAGCAGGCAGAGTTCTCGCCTGCCATGCCAGAGACCCAGGTTCCATCCCCAGTGCCTACCCATGCAAAAACAAAAACAAACAAACAAACAAAAGTCATATTGAGACACACTCCAGCACCTGCCCCCTGCCGGTCTGCCTCCACTCAGCTCCTGCCGCCTCTGCCGGAACCATGCTCATGACAGCACTGGTCTTCTCTGCCTGGATTGCTCTGGCTGTGGCTCTCCCCACTCCAGGCCCAGATTTCTTTTTTCAACCATCTCCAACTTGGAGAATGAAGCTGCTGAGACCATAGAGTCAATTGCTGAAGGGCGTCTGCAGAACACAAAGGAATCTGATTTCTTTCCTGATGTGCAATCAGCCACTTTAGCTTTGAGGACAAAGCCAATGAGGTAACAGAGCCAACCACTGAATGTCTTCTGAAGAACACAAAGGGTTTTCTTCCTTGATGGTGGAATCAATCACCTTAAATTTTGAGGACGAAGCCCCTGAGGCTAGAGCAGCTGTCACTGCTCTTTCTTCCAAATGTTCTGAGAGCTCTTGACTGAGGTACCAGCCCAACAGCATGTCCATGGAAGGTAGCAAGGCTACCTTAGTGCATCAAATGGAGCAAGTATTCTCTTAGCTGTGCCCTACCATCACTTGCTACCTGCTTCTTTTAAGATTCTAATCTTTGGAAAAAGCCTACCACTACACTACCGTGGATTGCAGAATTTAAGGAAACTAGTGAAACATAAGATGGTTTCCCAGCCTAAGAGAAACTTAGTGTGGCATCAATTCTGGGGTGGGAGGAGGCACTGAATATATAAAGTGTGGAGGAATATTTCTCGACCATGTTACGTTTCATGTCACCTCAATAAATCTTCCCTTGAATTGAAATAAAAAAAATTTAGAGCAGGTATAGATTCGCAGAAAAGTTATAACAAGTTTCCATATGTTCATGCTTCACCCCCAAACTTCTCTTTTAGTGTGGTACATTTGTTAAAAGTGATGAACCAACAATTATACTAGGGTTCACTCTGCTGTACAAAAAAAAAATCATATAAAAATATCTTTAAGTTTGGGTAATATTTTTTTCTAAAAAAAGTGAATCTAAACTGAAAAAAACTGCAGCAAAAGAACTCTCAAATCAGTACACTACTTTGAAAAACTGTTTGGAATGGTGAGAACGGGGAGAAATTCAACTTCCCCAAGTTGAATTCTTGATATTCTCACAAGCAGTGTGGACAACCAAAGCTATAGGCTGAGCCCCCAGTATTGGGGTTTGTTCATATGAAACTTAACCCCACAAAGGATAAGTCAAGTCTACTTAAAATTTAGGCCTAAGAGTCACCCCCAGGAGGGCCTCTTTTGTTGCTCAGATGTGGCCTCTCTCTCCAGCCAACATGATGAGCAGTCTCACCACCCTCCCCCTCTCTGCGTGGGACATGACTCCCAGGGATGTGTACCTTCCTGG
>PVIY010060349.1:0-11670 GCA_004026745.1 Myrmecophaga tridactyla
CCATCGTTCACATTTGTATATTTCTTTGTTTTTTACATGCTATTTCCACATCCACCAAAGGCCCCGCTTGGTAGTTAGAAGCAAGGTTTCCAAACCCCATTTTGGGGAGTGTGCTGGTTTGAAACGATGTATGTCCCCTAGAAAAGCCGTGTTTTAATCTAAATCCCATTTCATAAAGGCAGAATCATCCGTATTCAATACTGTATGTTTGAAACTATAATCAGATCATCTCCCTGGGGTGTGATTTAATCAAGAGTGGTTGTTAAGCTGCATTAGGTGACGACATGTCTCCACCCATTTGGGTGGGTCTTGATAAATTTCTGGAGTCCTATAAAAGAGGAAACATTTTGGAGAATGAAGGGGATTCAGAGAGTGCAGAGAAGAACAACATAGCCACAAGAAGCAGAGAGTTCACAAGCCAGCGACCTTTGGAGATGAAAAAGAAAAATGCCTCCTGGGGAGCTTCATGAAACAGGAAGCCAGGAGAGAAAGCTAGCAGATGACACCGTGTTCGCCATGTGCCCTTCAAGCTGAGAGAGAAACCCTGACTGTGTTCACCATATGCCTTCTCAGATGCGAGAGAAACCCTGAACTTCATCAGCCTTCTTGAACCAAGGTATCTTTCCCTGGATGCCTTAGATTGGACATTTCTGTAGACTTGTAATTGGGACATTTTCTCGGCCTTAGAACTGTGTGTTAGTTAGATTCAATTGTCAACTTGGCCAGGTGAGCATACCTAGTCTTGTTGCTGCGGGCGTAAGCCAATGGTACATGAACCTCATTTGTTGCTAATTACATCTGCAGTCGGCTAGGAGGAGTGTCTGCTGCAATGAGTGACGTTTGACTTAATTGGCTGGTGCTTAAATGAGAGAAGGCGACATAGCACAGCCTAAGTAGCTCGGCATTCCTCATCTCAGCACTTGCAGCTCAGCCCAGGCCCTTGGAGATGGAGAAAGAAGTCACCCCCGGGAAAGTTGTTGGAACCCAGGGGCCTGGAGAGAAGGCCAGCAGAGACCATCCTGTGCCTTCCACGTAAGAAAGAGCCTCGGTGGAAAGTTAGCTGCCTTTCCTCTGAAGAACTAACAAAATAAATCCCCTTTTATTAAAAGCCAATCTGTCTCTGGTGTGTTGCATTCCGGCAGCTAGCAAACTAGAACAAACTGTAAACTAGCAACTCATTAAATTCCCCTTTTTAAAAGCCATTCTATTTCTCGTATATTGCATTCCGGCAGCTAGCAAACTAGAACAGGGAGTTTGTTGTTATTGTTTTAAAATTTTATTGTGGTAACATATATGTATAACCTATAATTTCCCATTTTAACCATTTTAATGCAACTTTATTGAGATATATTCACACACCATATACCCTATCCAGAGTATACAATCAATAGCTGACAGTATCATCATATATTTGTGCGTTCATGACCACAATCAATTTTAGAACATTTTCAGTACTCCAAAAAAATTATAATAATAAAATAAAAATTTAAAAGAACATCCAAAATATCCCATACCCTTTGCCCACCCCTTTTATTGATTTATTGATTTATTGTCTTTATTTTATTACTCATCTGACTGTACCCTGGGTAAAGGGAGGGTCAGTCACAAGGTTTTTCACAATCACATGGACACACGATAAAACCTATACAGTTATACAATCATCATTAAGAATCAAGTCTGCTGGATTACAGTTCAACAGCTTCAGGTATTTTCTTCTAGTTATTTTAATGCACTAGGAACTAAAAAGGAATATCTTTATAAGGCATAAGAATAACTTCCAGAATGACCTCTCGATTTTATTTGAAATCTCTTAGGCACTAAAACTTCATTTTGTTCCATTTCTTTTCCCCCTTTTGGTCACAAAGGAATCCTAAATCCCACAATGCCAGGGCCTGGCTCTTCCCTGGGACTCATGTCCTGTGTTTCCAGGAAGTCACGTCCCACATAGGGGTGAGAATAGTGAGTTTATTTGAAGAGTTGACTTAGAGAACAAGACGGGCCACATCTGAGCAACAAAAGAGGTTCTCTGGGGGCGACTCTTAGGCATAATTACAAGTAGCTTGGCTTCTCCTCTGCAGGAATAAGTTTCATAGGGGCAAACCCCAGATCGAGGGCTTGGCTTATTAAATTGGTAGTCCCCAGTGCTTGCAAGATTATCAGGAATTCCCAAGGTGGGGAAGCTTAATACATTCTCACCATTTTTAAGCTTACAGTTCAGTGGCATTAATGACATTCAAAATGCTGTGCTACCACCATGTCCTTTTTAAGACCAGAGAGGCTGGAAGAGGTAGATTTTTTTTTATTAATTAAAAAAAAATTAACAAACAAAACAATAAGATATTCCATTCTACATATATAATCAGTAATTCTTAATATCATCACATAGTTGCATATTCATCATTTCTTAGAACATTTGCATCAATTTAGAAAAAGAAATAAAACGATAATAGAGAAAAGAAAGTTATACATACCATACCCCTTACCCCTCACTTTCATTTACCACTAGCATTTCAAACTAAATTTATTTTAACATTTGTTCCCCCTATTATTTATTTTTATTCCATATGTTCTACTCTTCTGTTGATATGGTAGATAAAAGGAGCATCAGACACAAGGTTTTCACATTCACAGAGTCACATTGTGAAAGCTGTATTATTGTTCAATCATCATCAAGAAACATGGCTACTGGAACACTCTACATTTTCAGGCAGTTCCCTCCAGCCTCTCCACCACGTCTTGAACAACAAGGTGATATCTACTCAATGCATAAGAATAACCTCCAGGATAACCTCTCGGCTCTGTTTGGAATCTCTCAGCCATTGACACTTAGTCTCATTTCACTCTTCCCCCTTTGGTCGAGAAGGTTCTCTCAATCCCTTGATGTTAATTCTCAGCTCATTCTAGGATTTTTCTCAGTCCCTTGATGCTGAGTCTCAGCTCATTCCAGGTTCTCTGTCCCACGTTGCCAGGAGGGTCCACACCCCTGGGAGTCATGTACCATGCAGAGAGGGGGAGGGTGGTGAGACTGCTCGTCATGTTGGCTGCAGAGAGAGGCCACATCTGAGCAACAAAAAAGGCTCTCTTGGGGGTGACTGGAAGAGGTAGATTTAGGAAAAACCTTGTCATGAAAGTGGGGATGGAGCTGGAAAGCCCTTCTAGATCAAGGACCTTCACTTAGACTTAATCTCACGTTAGTCTCAAGATTCCCCGTCTTTTCCTGTTACTCATTTTTTATTTAAGCCTTCAGCTGCTCTTTGGTTATACCAGCCTTCCTGATCTGAGCGTCCTCATCTTATTGTAGGTTCTTAGGGAATAAAAAACGCAAGCCTCCCTGATCCAGTTCAGATAAAGCTTCTACATCTCCCTGCCTGGCCAAAGGCACTCACGCTGTCATGACACAGCTGTCCTCCAGGTCCTTTCGTTGGAACTGGCCTTCTGCTCTCCCTTCCATCTCAGAATGACCTGTACTCCTTTTTCTTTCCTCAAAGTTCTCGGTATTATACAGTTGGCCATTCACAAATACAGTAAGCCGCATAAACAGGTTGAGGTGTCTGGAATATGTTGAAAGGGATTTCACCTGGAAGTCATCGATATTTGGAAATAGCAGAGTTTCTCAAAAAAAAGCCCAAACAAATGGGCTGGGAGGGGGTGAAAGTCAGGACCATCCAAGACGAGGTGGCATGCTCAGAAAACGTTGTCTTATTTCTCCCTTCTTTTTTCCAACAAATGACATTTCTTTATACACATATTAGGAAGCACACCACTGCTGCAAGACAGCTGGAAACTGCAATGTCTCTCTTAGGGCGAGAGCCCGAAAGGAAAACCACCAGAGCAGACACCCCTGCCTGCCCACCCCCCAGCACTGCCATGCCTCCCTCGCTAACAGAATCCCAGCCTTGGAACCTCTCCTGGAAGGACTGTGCCCAACCCCAGGGAAGAAGTCCTGGCTTTTTAAGTTGACTTCTAGAAATTTTCATCCTACACTTAAATGGACGTAAAAAACGTTGAGCGTGTGTTGGGAATGTTTGTTTCTTGCAATTTTTTTTAATTAATAAAAAATTTTTAAAAAAAAGAATTTGAAAAAAAAAAACAAAAACGTTGAGCATTTTTGCAACATGAAATGTGATGGGAGTGGCTGCATTGAAATAACTATGCCCCGATGTGATTTAATGAAATAATTAAAAAAAAATTATTGGGGCAAAATTTATATGACATAAATTTGCCAGTTTAACCATTTTCAAGTGTACAAGGCAGTGAATTAATTATATACAATGCTGCACTACCATCACCACCATCCATTACCAAAACCTTTTTGTCACCTGTTTTGGTTTGCTAAAGCTGCTGGAATGCAATATACCAAAAATGGAATAGCTTTTAAAAAGGGAATTTATTAAGTTGCAAGTTCACAGTTCTACGGCTATAAAAATGTCCAAACTAAGGCATCCAGGAAAAGATACTTTGGCTCAAGAAAGGCCGATGGGTCTGGAACACCTTTGTTAGCTGGGAAGGCACATGGTGATATCTGCTAACTTTTTCTCCCAGGCCTCTCATTTCATAAGGCTTCCCTGGGGGCTTTTTCTTTTTGCATCTCCAATGGTCTCTGGCCATGTGGGCTCTGAGGCTTTTTCTAAAACCGCTCCCTCTTAAATGACTCCAGTAAGCAGCCTCACCTTGAATGGGCGGAGATATATCTCCATGGAAACAAAATTCAAAAATCTCACCCAGCAATATTGGAGGAGGATTAAAGAGCATGGCTTTTCTGGGGTACACAACAGTTTCAAAGAGCACATCACCACAAACAGAAACTCATACAGTCGGTTTGTATCTTATCTGATTGAGTAATACACACCAAACCCTAAAAGAAATGACATTAAATGTTTTTGTGGGGTGGCCCCTAAGCTGCAGCCGCCCTTTGCCCCTTTCCTCCCTCCCCTGCTCTAGTTCCTGTTTGGATATCCTTTTGGCAACGTGGCTGGAATGTATCTGGCTTACAACTATGACACACCAAACTTGGCTAAAAGTTGAAGATAATAAAAAGAGCTTGACTACCAAGCAGAAATGCCCTCCTTTCTGAGGCCAACTCCAGCTGCCTTCTGGAAGCACTGCTTCTAACTGTCCTCCCCTTTAGCATCAGAACAGAAAGCTTATGTATTCATCTCCAGCCTCAAGAGTCTTCTTCTTTGCTAGACCAGAGTTGCTTTGGAGCAAAAATGGGGACACGAGTTAAGGACCAGCCTTACTTTTCCAACCTCCTCACCTCTTCCCATCCTTCTTCCAGCTACTTGGGAGATTCTAAGACTGGAATTATGGTGCTAGATTAGTAAACACGACCTTTAATCAGTGGTCTCTTCTTCATTCTTTGGAATCTGTACTACCTGCATTCAAGAGAAAACTGTGGAGTTTTTGTATAGCTGATCAGATACAAATAATGCTAATTTCACAATTACAACTTCTACAATGGGTGCTTGTTAAGCATGTGGTACTAAATTATGTTGTTTCAGAGTAATTAAAACAATATCTAGAAGCCAATCTCTAATGAATTTTCCATTTATTTATGCTGTTGTCAGGCAGTGCCACAGTTGCTAACTTAACCAATAAATCAATTTACTTTCCAATAAAAAAAAAATGGATTCGTTAGAGAAAAGGCTGAAAAGGACATTATCGGGACATAGGGGAAAAATGGAATATAGACTTTATATCAATGTTAAATTTCTTGAACTTGAAATTGTACTTAAGATGGTTTCATAAGTGAATATCCTTCTTAGGAAATGTGCATGGGTGGTATCTTTTCAAAGAGCATGATGTACATGACCTAAACTCCAATATTCAGATGATAGATATATAGCTAAATGATGGATGGATAAAAGGAAGGAAGGAAGGAAGGACAGACAAGTGTAACAAAATATTTAAATTGGTGGATCTGGGTATCTGGGTGGGAATCCTGTATATGGGTTTTGTATTATTTCTGCAACTGTCTTATAAGCTTGAAAGTATTTCAAAATAAAATTTAAAGATAATTTTATTTTAAAAATTCTTTGCATTATTCAACGTATCTCAAGAAAAAGAATTAGGGTATTGGAAAACACCGCAGAAGGTGTGAGTAAATTTTACGGCTTTGGTTGTTGTTCTAAAGGTAACACATTTCAACATCAATCAAACCCACCCCATCAGAAAAAAAACAATTAGGACAAAGCAGAGAGACCGGCCAGGTTACTGGATAAAAGAAGACGTGATGCCAGGTTTGTTTGTTTTTCTGTACTGTACTGTAAGAGGTGGGGTGAATTATAAGTAAGCTTTTTGTTTTCTCAAGTGGATGAATGGCCACTGTGAACACAGATACTTGCTGTGGCACATTAAAAAATGGTGCATATGCAGGTTGAGGAACCGTAAATTAATTTCATTTAAAGAACCTGTGCACATACCCCTAGGAAAACCTCTGGTCTCCTCTGGGGGAGTGGGGAGGGTTCCACTTGAAGACCCAGTGGTCTAAGCCAATCACGAGACCCCTTTTTCTCCTTTCCACGTGATTGGCTCAGGGGTATATACGTCACCACGTTCTGGCCAATGAGACGAAGGGGGAGGGTAATTCCTGATTGACAAAGTCTTGCTGCGGAGCTGCGGCAGCTATTTTGTGACTACGAGAATCCAGGTTGAGGAAAGCCCATAAACAGAGGATGGCAGAGCCGAGGAAGGAAAAGACCCGGGTCCTCATGCTGAGCTGCCGAAGCACCTCAGCACGCCTACTCGGGGCTTCTTGTTGGCAATCAGCATGTTCTCGAGGCCTAAAAGCCACCGTGTACCGAATTTCCATACTTCGCTGCCCAAAGCATCTAACAATTATTTCCAAAGATCATTTCACTGTGCTTTCCTCTGCGGGTCCCTCCGTTCACCTAAGTGTCTTCATCACCCAGGTAGGATGACGGGAAGATACGAATCCATCAGGGATAAGTCTGGTGGGAGGTGGGGGGCAGAGGGGAGGTATTTTGTGGCAGGAGTAGAATCTGCTGGGCGAGACCCCCAGGCCAGAACCCCTCTCTGGCAGCCCCTGTGCCTTAGGGTTCCATAAGGCCAAGGAGGTCTAGAACTGAAGATTCTCCACCTCCCCAAGCGAAGTGGTGGCCGGGGGAAATGGCGCGGAGTCATGCATTTAAAAGCTGAAGGGACAGAAGCTGAGAGAGAAACCCAAAGCAATGAAACTCAGAAGAGAAAGGAGAGACCCCGGGATGCCCACAGGTGTTCTGCCATGTGAGAGAGGAGTGCAGGGTCTCTGGCAGCTGGGCTTTGGACAGAAAGCACATCCTTGGCAGTGCTTTGATTTGGACATTTCTCAAGGCCTGGGAACTGTTTCAACAAAGGTTACAGAACAAACAAGGAAATGGCTAGTGCCGGCCCAGGCCCAGAAGATTAAAGCATTAGAATCCATCAACAAGAAGGTCCAAACATGGACATGCCAAAAAAAGCCTTTTTAAAAATTGTCCTAGATAAGCTCAGAAAGCTAAAGGAAAACATGGACAACAGAACTAAGGGAAATAGTACTAAAAATAGTACAATAGTAGCGGACCACTGGTAGCTCAGCAGACAGTTCTCACCTGCCATGCAAAAAAAATCTACTGATTCGATTCCCTGTGCCTGCCCATGCAAAAAAAAAAAAAAAAGAAAACTCAGCAGCAATAGAAATGCAACCAAATTAATTGATAAAATATCAGTAAACGCTGAAACTTATTTTTAAAAGAAAAAGAAGTGCTATCACTGTGCTGATTTGAAAGGATGTATGTCCCCTAGAAAAACCATGTTTTAATCAAAATCCCATTTCCTAAAGGCAAAATAACCCCTATTCAATATTGTATGTTTGAATCTGTAATTAAATCATCTCCCTTAGAGATGTAACCCAATCAAGAGTGGTTGTTAAACTGGATTAGGTGACGACATGTCTCCACACATTTGGGTGAGTCTTGATTAGTTTCTGGAGTCCTATAAAAGAGGAAACATTCTGGGGAGATTCTGAGAGATTCCGAGAGAGCAGAACAGAACAACACAGCCACGAGAAGCAGAGTCTACTAGCCAGCGACCTGTGGAGATGAAGAAGGAAAATGCCTCTGGGGGAGCTTCATGAAACAGGAAGCCAGGAGAAGAAGCTAGCAGATGATGCTGTGTTCGCCATGTGCCCTTCCACATGAGAGAGAAACCCAGAACTTCATTGGCCTTCTTGAACCAAGGTATCTTTCCCTGGGTGCCTTAGATTGGACATTTCTATAGACTTGTTGTAATTGGGACATTTTCTCAGCCTTAGAACTGTAAACTAGCAACTCATTAAATTCCCCTTTTTAAAAGCCATTCTGTTTCTGGTATATTGCTTTCTGGCAGCTAGCAAACAAAAACAATCACTGACATGAAAAATTACCAAAAAATAATTTTTCTAAGACATAATAAGCATGATTATAGTCACAGT
This sequence comes from Myrmecophaga tridactyla, assembly GCA_004026745.1. NCBI lineage: Eukaryota > Metazoa > Chordata > Mammalia > Pilosa > Myrmecophagidae > Myrmecophaga > Myrmecophaga tridactyla. Next base: position 8,450 of record PVIY010060349.1, read on the forward strand.
AAAAATGTCAGCTCATCGACAGATGTTAAAATATTTTGGTGAGAAAAGACTAAAAGGAGCTTTAAATCATGAAAGGAGTCGTTGAAGGATGAGAGTACCGCCTGCATTTTCCTAAAGTACCTTGAATGATTTGTTCATAAATTTATTTTTATAAATGTATTCTACTCTCCAATTCAATTATTATTTTAGTCAAGTGCCTGTTATGCACCCAGCACTGACGAGCACACTTTGAATCACTGGTAAATTAGATTAAAGGTAGCAGCTCCTGCCATCTCATTTAGATATGGATTAGGGATACAGAACAAATAAACAAGAATTACAATAGAGGAAGTAGGGAGGTAAAAAGGCATGTATGGGGCAGGCTACATGGCTCAGTGGCAGAGTTCTCGCCTGCCATGCTGGAGACCTGGATTCGATTCCCTGTGCCCGCCCATGCAAAAAAATAAAAAAGGCACGTATGTTTTGTTAACTCTCTGCATTATGTTGCTCGGAGTCCTGATTACCTGTTAGTGTGCCATTAACAAGTCTACAGTTGAAGGCTTGGCCCCCAAAAGCTATGATTTTAAAATATTGAGTTTGCTACAGCATAGATACAATATTGTTCACCTACTAAATAAATAACAATTCAGAACCTATTGAGATCCACAGTCCCTCATTTAAAGCCCTTAGGGCTAGATGTGATTCATAATTCAGAGTATTTCTAATTGCATAAAGGTGTTATAGTGTAAGCTCGCTTTTTATAAAAGCATGTTCAATTCTAGAGAGGCACTCAGTAATCAAACACGAATTATTTCTGCTCTGAAAGGCATGGAATGTCACACTAAATCAAATCAGGTTTTGCTCCTATAAGTGTTTTGTAACACACCCAAGTATTATAATGCAGTAAAGTATTATAAAATACTTCGGATTTTTTCAAAGCTTTCTGGATTTTGAAATTGTACATTAAAGGATTGTATCTGTGGCCTCTTATCCGTAAAAAGATAATTGGACCTGATACATTAACAGTAAATATTGCCAATGAAGATTTCACATTATTTTTTATGCCTATAATAGCAACCACTGAAATGAAGAGGAAAGATCTCATTCAGTTTAATCCATTCCTATATGATGATGTATTGACTATACCTCAAGGATGTAACATATCAATGGAAAAGAAATGGAAGACATTTCTAATGGCTTCTTTAGCATGTTCCAAGAGATTATGGCAGATCAAAAGTTAGTTTAGTTTTCCATCACTAAAGAGGATCAACGCTGGGACATTCCAAACAAAGACTTTTTAAAAATGGTCCTAGATATGCTCAAAGAGATAAAAGAAAACATGGACAAAATAAAAGAAATCAGGAAAATGATAGGTGAACACAAAACGAGTATCAGTAGAGCAATGGCAATTATGAAAACGAACTAAACTGAGCTGGAGACCACAGTTACAGAAACTGAACATTCTCTAGGGGGATTGCCACCGCAGATTGGAGCTTGCAGAAGAAAGAATCCATGAACTTTGGGCGGCTGCCGTGGCTCAGCAGGCAGAGCTCCGACCTGCTGTGCTGGAGGTCTGGAGTTCGATCCCTGGTGCCTCCTGCCCATATGCAAATTAAAAAAAAAAAAAAAAAGAATCCATGAACTTGAAGATAAGACCATTGGAATCATCCAGTCTGAGGAGCAAAAAGCAAAGGATGTTTGTCCCTCCCCCCACAAAAAAAGCAATGGATGAGGAAAAGTGAACCTAGGGGCACCATCAAGTGTACCAACAATATGACTGTGGGAGTCCTAGAAGAGAAGAGAGAATATTCAAGGAAATAATGGCTGAAAATGTCCCCAAATTAAGAAAAGACATGAACATATACATCCAAAATGCTCAATGAATTCCAAACAAGATAAACCCAAATAGACCTATACCATGCTATGTTATAATCAACCTGTAGAAGGCCAAAGATAAAGAGAGAATTCTGAAAGCTGCAAGAGAGAAGCAATATGTTGGGTACAAGGAAGCCTCAATAAGATTAAGTTCCAGTTTCTCAGGGGATCCGTGGAGGCAAGAAGGCAGTGGGAAAACATATTTAAAATGTTAAAAGCAAAAGACTGCCACCCAAGAATTCTGTATCCAGCAAACTCTTTCAAAAATAAGAGAGGTCAATGAGACTCTGTGAATGTGAAAACCTTGTGTCTGATGCTCCTTTTAGCTACTATATCAACAGAAGAGTAGAACATATGGAATAAAAATAAATAATAGGGGGAACAAATGTTAAAATAAATATAGTTTGAAATGCTAGTGATAAATGAAAGCAAGGGGTAAGGGGTATGGTATGTATAATCTTTTTTTCTCTAGTATCGCTTTATTTCTTTTTCTGTTGTCTTTTTATTTCTTTTTCTAAATCAATGCGAATGTTCTAAGAAATGATGAATATGCAACTATGTGATAATATTAAGAATTACTGATTGTTTATGTAGAATGGAATATCTTAATGTTCTTTTGTTAAGTTTTTTAATAAATAAAAAAAAGTTTATTAAAAAAATAAATAAGAGAGGAATTAAGACATTCCTAAATAAACAAATGTTGAGGGATTTCGTCACCACTGGATTAACACTACAAGCAATGCTAAAGAAGTTCTCCTGGTTGAAAGGAAAGGCCATTAGATGACTGACTAAAGCCACATGATGAAATAAAGATCTTCAGCAAAGATAATGACACAGATGAATATAAATACCAGTAATGTTCTATTTTTGCTTGTAACCCCACTTTTCATTTCCTACAGGATCTAAAAGGCAGATGCATAAATATAGTGATAAATCACTGAATCCAAAACCATTGATCCTTTTCACCTTTTCTCACCATTTTGCTTTAATTTAAATATATTTAAGAAAATGTGGAGTGATGAAGCAACAAGGAGGAATACCTGGGTTCCAGGACTAGTCAGAAATCCTTGCCTCTCCTTCTTTAATCGGTGTACCATAAATCCCCAGGTGTGAATACTTGGCATATGAAGATTTAGGCTCTTAAACTGGATAATCTGTTTAGCCACTAGTCTGTTGATGGACATTTTGGCTGTTTCCATCTCTTTGCAATTGTAAATAATGCTGCTATAAACATTGGTGTGCAAATGTCCGTTTGTGTCTTTGCCCTTAAGTCCTCTGAGTAGATACCTAGCAATGGTATTGCTGAGTCATATGGCAAATCTATATTCAGCTTTTTGAGGAACCGCCAAACTGCCTTCCACAGTGGT
>PVIY010060350.1:0-11666 GCA_004026745.1 Myrmecophaga tridactyla
TCCTGCCCCAGTTTTCTCTGGTTTCTGAGCCTTAGCAGGCAGGGTTTCATCTGCCTGGGTGCTCCTCTACCCTACCTTTGGCTGGACATTATTCACCTTTCAAATTTCCACCCCCACATGGGAATTTGAGGCCCCAAATCAGATTGCATCTCCTTATGGTGAGTCCAACCACACCTTGTAAATCACCTGTCATCACAGAGGCATGCATGTTATGCTTTATTTATTGCCTGTCTCCTCTAGGTCACTCTAAACTTCCTGAGGGCAGGGGCTATGAGCTGTTCACTGCCACACCCTCAGAAATAGCACAGTGCTGGCACATGGCAGGCCCTGGGAAGAATCTGTCGGTTTGAATTGAGTTGTTGTTCCCTCCCCTGCCACCTAGCCACCTGATTCCTTGTTTCTATTTATGGTGCGTCTACCCTGAGAGTCATGCAGACTTCAAACCCCATTCACATTTGCCTCTACCCTGCATGGAATTTAGCAAATATGAGTAGGAGGCCTTATGAGGTATGACAGGACCTTGGGCTGAGGTCTGGAGACCCCATGGCAAGTCTTAAGGGTGCATCTTGATCCTGCCTTCAAGATTTGCAAGTGGGGAAAAAGCAGATGCACCTTTGGAATGGACAAAGAAAAATTGCACTGGACAATGTCAAACAGGATGATTTTATTCAAAAGCAGTATAGTGCAGGAGGGGAGAGAGGCTAGAATTCAACTCTTCTAAGACAAAGGACAATCTTTTTTTTAAAGAGTGGGGTGAACTGCTGGGAAAGTACTGGGTGGCGGATGTTAGGGGGGTTGATCACTGCAGTGGGTGAGCTACTTATTGCATTTGCAATTAGTACCACTTGGCTCAGAATGTTTTCTTTTACTGGGATTAAGCTACCTGGAAATTAGAAGGTCCAGGAGAGATAAGAGATTCCCTGGTTAGATGCTTATAAGCAAGGGCTGAGGTGAGATGGAGCTCAAGACCTTGGAGCCAGGGAGAAGTCTGTTCAAAGTTTAATAAAGCTAAACCATCTGGAGGGAAGAAAATGAACAGATTTGGTAATTATAAATAATTGCAAGAAAATGCTCCCTTGTTCCTGACGTCATCTGCTTGTCTGAAGTCTCTCAAAGTTTCCTAGGGCGAATTGCAAAAGGTGTCTCACATGCAATCCCGGCAACCATGGTTAATGCAACCTCTGGTTGTCGCCAATTTTGCTGTGTTAGTTCCATCTCATTTCAGCCTCAGCAACAATGCTATAAAGTAGGTGCTGTCACTGCCACCCATTTTACGTTTGCAAACATGAGGTTTCTGTCTAAGTCTGTGCACCTAGGAAGTGATGTAGTCATGATTTGAACATAGAATGTCTGACTTCAGAGCTTGTACCCAGACCCACGGCTCAATCATTTGCCACCCCAAGGTGATGGTCAATAATACAGCACATTCAGAGAAAGGAAGGGTGTGGCCTGAGGGGCTACACAGCCAGGTCAGAGGGTGAGTTGGGATTTGAATTCACTCAAGGCATTTTTTCAACAGCTTATTATGAAAATTTAAAAGCATACAGCAAATTGAAAGGATTTACAGCGAACTCTTGCGTACCCATCATCTAGATTCTACATTCACATTTTGCTATACATGCTTTATCCATCCATCCAACCAACCATCTCTCTTTCTGGCTTACCTAACTATCTCATATTTATATGCATTTCATTGAAAATGCAGAAATAAGTTATTTTCCTCCTAAGTAGTTCACAATGCGAAGCAGTAACTAGAGTTAACTTATTTGCATATAGCTCTTTATCTTTTGAGATCAAATTTACAGTCAATGAAATACAGAAACCTCAAGTGTACATTTGCTGAGTTTGGACAATACATACCCAAACCCTTGTCAAGATATAGAATATCATTCTAGAAAGATAAATTATCAACCCAGAAGTTTCTACTTTATTTTTTTTTTGTAGAGATTTAACTTCTACTCAGTTAAATGAACATATCTTAAATTTATAGCTTAATAAGCTTTATGAAGGCCATAACTTCATAAACTTTAAAAAACTTCATAACTTAAAAAAAATTTCCCCTTTATTTAAGAAGTTGTGAGTTAACAGAAGAAGCATGCATAAAATACAGGATCTATTAATAGTACAATTATAAAAATCATCAGTTGCAACAAATGTTCCACACCTATGTAAAGTATTGGTGGTGGGAATGGTATATGGGAAAGCCATAAACTTTTAACTTGAGTCATTTCTTTTCTTGAATAGTGGATTCTTGTCTTTGGAACAGACCCTTTGGTATTAATATAAATCAGTGGCTCTCAAAAAGAATGATTTTGTATCCTGGGACTATTTGGCAATGCTGGAGACCTTTTTGGCTGTCACAACCTGGGGAATGAAGGAACTTCTGGCATCTAGAAAGTAGAGGCCAGGTATGCTATGAACACCCAACATTGCGCAGGAAAGAATTATCAAGCACCGAATAGCAATAGTGCCAAGGTGGAGAAACCCTGATATAAATAGACCCTCCACTCCTCCAGTCTGTCCTTGCTCCTAAATCACCCAGAGTTAGAGATTCTAGTTCATCTGGATTAGAGATGTATCTGAATTCAAGATTGGCTTACCCCCATCAGGGGGTTCTGGGCACCATACACAAAGAACTACATGCTGAAATCAGAAGAAGGATAAAGCACCAAAGGATACAGAAAACACACAAGAGATATCGGGTATGGGTAGAATTTTATTTCCTTTTCCAGACATGTCTCTCATTTATCTCTATCCCCATGCCTGGTGCTCAATGAATGGATACACGGATCAACCAGTCAACTAACGATTCTTGTTTTACCCATCTACATTGTGTGGGCTACACAATATGGTACTCATGACTCCAGAGGATGAGAGAGACAAAAACACGGATATCTGATGATGTGATTGGGCCCTTTCATGTAGGAAGTTTACAGGTGCTGTGGAAACATGGAGGGGGCTGTGCACAATATCTGCAGGAATCAGGGGACACTGGAAAGAGGTTGGGCAGTCCTGGCAGAGAAAATAGCACAGGCAAAGGCTTGAAGTGAGAAACCATGTCCTAAACTGCAAGAAAGGGTAATTCAGCAGGCTTAAGCACTAGTTTATGGAAAAATGGCAACTTGGCAAATGAGGAGCAGGTGTCAGATCAGGCCTTAAAAACCAGAATTAAAACCCTGCACATTCCAAAACCCTTCAGAGCCAGTCACAGGGTGCAGCCAGCAGCCCTGTCTCCCCCAGAGGAGGGTCTACCCATTTCCAGTCTGATGGCACAGCCTCTGAGCAAGAGGGGGTCAGGCAGGAACTGGGGGCTTCAAAGAAAGAGACAGGCCTAATGCCCGGGCCCCTGCCTTCCATCAAACCCAGACAGATCCATGGGGGGACCTTGGCTCCAAAATGGACTAAGACATTTCATCTGGCTGGGGTGTCCCTCCAGGCCCTTTCTCATGGGGTATCTGTCTGCAGATGCTAAGTCAACTGCTGGCTCTCACTGTACTGAGACTGAATAATGCTGTCTGACCTCAGGATTCTGAGGGTGATGAGAAGACACTAAAAAAATTCGGGCTGGGTTGTGACATGGCCAGTTTCGCAGTTTTGAAAGGTCATTGTCGGGTGGGTGGAGGGGAACTTGGAGAGGACGTGCAGGAGGTAAGAGATGAACAAAGAGGCTGTTTCAAAAAGTCAAGGCAGATTTTTGGCTCAATGTACTTCCCAAAGACAAAACAAACAAGCAAACAAACAAAAATTCAACAAATGGTGCTGCAATAACAGGATACTCACATGGAAAAAGAATGAAATGTGACCCCCGCCATACCCCTTACAAAAAAAAAAAAAAAAAAAGAAAGTCCGGGCAGAGAGATGAGGAGAGCTTGAACTAAGGTGGGGGGTTAGGTAGGGAGTCAAGAATTACTTGGAAGCTTTAAGGCGGGAAAGGCAGGGGTTCAGGATAGTGTTTCAAAGAGCATGCCCCTCAAAGGCTGATCCCTAAGCCCTTCCCCCACAAATAGCTAAATTAAATGGAATAGCATTCTCCGAGGAGAGCAGAGGCCTGATTTATGGGTAGGAGCCCTGTGCAGAGAACTTGGAAGAGGAAAGAGGAAGTGCAAAGGCCCTGAGGTGGTCAGGGACCAGCGAGGAAGCCAGTTGGTGGAACAGAGAAGTGGGGGAGAAGAAAGGAGAAGCTCAAGCAGTGGCTGGGGCCAGACATTAAGGGAAATGAAGGGGACAATAAGGAATTCAGATTTTACTCCCAAGTGTAGTGTGAGGCCATTGGAAAGTTTTGAATAGGTAAATTATAAACTTAAGAATGGTTTGGGGCTGGGTGAGAGGGGAAACAGGAAGACCTATGAGCAGGGTGTTATCATCGTTCAGATGAAAAAAAATAGTGTTCAGACAGGCCTGGCTTTAAAACAGTGCTTTGTCCATTGTATTTTTTTAAAATTAATTTTTAAAAATTTTTGTTGAGGTATACCACACATGCGCAGAGTGATAAAATCTTAAGTGTATGACTCAATTAATTACAATAAGTGTAACCTCTGCACAGTTCAAGGTATAGAATCTTGCCTTCCTTTAGAACAGGGTTTCTCAGGCTTGACACCATTGTCACTTGAGGATGGATAATCCTTTGCTGTGAGTTGCTCTCTTGCGCATTGTAGGATGTTAAACAACATTACTAGCCTTAACCTCCTGGATTCCAGTGACACCACTCACCCCCCACCCCAGTCACAACAATCGAAATTCTCTCCAAATATTGCCAAATGTCCCCTGAGGGTCAAAATCGCCCCCAATTGAGAATCACTGTTCTAGAAGTTTCCCTCACGCTCCTTTTCCATGCATCCATCTTCAGAACACTCTTCTGACCTCAATCAGTATCTGCTCGTCTTACCTGTTCTCGAATGTACTGTGAATGGAAACAGACAGTACGTAAGCTGTGTGATCTTGTGTGAGTTGTAGAACCTCTCTGTCCCTCTGTTTCTTCCTCTGTGAAATGGGTTGATGGTTGCGCCACTCCATAAACATGCCATGAAGACTAAATGAACCACTTATGTCTGCTCAGAGTCACCGTGGGAGCTCAGAGTCAGCGTTGAAAAAATACCAATTGTTGATGTGATTTAATGTCAGCACCCTTTGCTCTGGGCCCCTTTTTCCTGCTTTGCTGATGAAGTGAGTGCTCAGTGATGTTATTATTACTGAGCTCATTACTACTGATGTCATTATTGCCCTGGGGGGGGTAGTGGGGAGAATTTGAACCCAGGCTACTTCCAGCTTCTGTCATTTCTTGACTTCTGGCCTTGCACATTCTCCTGCAAGGAAACTGCCTTCTCAGAGATTATTAATGATTTCTGCCTCTATCTTCTCTGTGAGATTTGATATGGGGGATTCTCCTGTCTTCAGAACCAACTTGCGCTGCCAGTTCAGTGATAGCACTATGGTTTCCTCCTTCTTCTCTGACCCTGCCTCCTCCATTTCTGCCATGAGCTTCTCTCCCTCTTTCTGCCTAAGCTGTGTCCTCAGTTCTCTATTTGTCTTCCTTGGCCAGTCCTGGCAGGGTCAGAAAGCCCAACCCTTTCTCCTCCGACCCCCGCAATGCCATCAGATTGAAGATGCTGGCTTAGCCTGCAGTCCCTGGGCACAGCATGGGACAATGGTTGCCTTCACCCCTTCCCTGACCCTGCCTTCTTCTCTCAATTCACACATTGAAGGGCAGGAAGGCTTCTGAGGGCAGATACCCCGGGACCTTTCCCTGTCTTACCCAATTCCCAAGTGGTCACATGCTGCCCCCCTGGTAGCAAAGGGGAGAGGGGAATTTGGATCCCACCTCATCCTTGCTGTAGGGACAGGTATCATTGAGCTGGGGGAGACAGTACAGAGAGAGACAGCAGGTGCTTTTAGTGGGGGACACTCAGATCTCAGCCCACCACTGCCCTGTACAAAAAGAGCACAAATTGCTTATATAATTGTACATTTCCTAGTAGCCATGCTAGAAAAATGAAAAAGACACTGGTGAAATTAATTTTGATAATATACTGTATTTAACCTAATATATCTAAGCAGTTATCATTTCCATAGGTAACCAGTATAAAAATTCAGATGCTGTACATTCTTTTTCTCATGTCTCCTAAATCCAGTGTGTATTTTACACTTGCAGCGCATCTTAATGTGGATATTAAAATTTCATCAGAAATACTTGATCTGTATTTAGACTGCATAAAATTACAGCTGAAAACTTGCATTCCCAAACTGAGGTTGTTCCAATCTTATTTATAAATGTTTTCCAAAAAACCGAATTGAGTATCAGTTTATTTTTAATTAAAACTGAATGAGGGGTGCCTGCCCATGCAAAAAAAAAAAACCTGAAAGAAATAAAAAATTCAGTCCAGTTCACACTCGCCGTGTTTTAAGTATTCAGTAGCCAGAGGTGCCTCATGTCACCATGTTGGATATTGAGATACAAAACATAAACACGATCAAAGAAAGACCCGTTGGACGGCACTACCTTACACCAGCATTTCTCAACCTGGGCATTATTGACATCTGAGGCTGGAAAATTCTTTATTGTAGGGAGTCATGCTGTGCACGTAGACAATTTACCAACCTCCCTCGCCTCTTCTAGTCCCCTGAAATGTCAGTCTCAGCTCCCACTTCCCGCTATGAAAACCAAGTATGTCTCACCTGTTGCCAAATATCCCCTGGGTGGAGGGATGGAAGGCTGATGCTGGGTGAGAACCACTGGTCTAGAAAAAAAACCCCGAGTTCGAACCCTGGCTCTCCTATGTCCTAGTAGTATGGTTTTGTGCAGGTCACTAAACCTACTTTTTCTCATCGGTGCAACGGAGCAATTAATAGTAGCTGCCTTAGAAGAGTTGCCATGATGGTAAAACATGGTGGTGATGCCTGGAGACTGCATCTGGTACCTATAAATGTTCATTATGCAGCAACTGTGATTGTCCCTGTTGAACCTAAACCCTTTAAGCCAGCATTCTTTGGCGCGAGAGCAGGGAGCTCCAGGAACCCCTGGGTCTCACGGACAGATCGGGCCTGAATGTGGCATCCCAAGAAGGATTTTGAATTGCCTAAAAGAGAAAAGAACTGGGTGGGGAGTCCAGGGATCTAGGGCCTGGTTCTAGATGTCAGAGTTTGACCCTAGGCACAAGAGTCAGGGGAAATATTGGGCCCCATGGCCTGCCGAACTCATACCATGCATTGGGTATGAGATGGGTGATGAGTCCCACTTTATGAGGCTGTTAGAGGTTTGAGGGTGGGGCAGGAGAGAGTGAATAGTGAGGGTCTCCTGAGTATCTGGATGAGGAAGACAGAGGGAGCTCTTGGAGGAGCATGATACTTCAGGGGCTCGCCTGGGCGATTTGTGCTGGACGCATTGGCAGGGGAGCGATAGTTTTTGGTGCTACTGTAGTAAAAGCCCAGGCCTGGGCCTATAAAAAGTTGGCGGAGGCTATGGGGCTGGTGAGGATGAGACAGAATCCCCAGGACCCCTTACCTGCACCAGCTTCTCACATACCTCTCAGCTGCTGGTCTTGGCAGTTGAAGGACTTTGGCTGGCAAGTGAGGAACTGAAACCATCCCCTCACTTGGGACACTGGGGGGCTGGGGGGGGGGGGAACAGAGGAGGTATAGGGTGGCACTGGGGTGGGGGTGGGGATCTGTATGGCTCCTGAAGAGTAGAACAAACCCAGCTTTCAACTCCCCCAGGCAGTGAGGGAGTTCCCTGTGAGAATGCAGCCTCCTCTCCACTCCCGCACATTCCAAAATCTTTCAGAGCCAGCCACAGGGTGCAGCCGACGCCCTGTCTCCCCCAAAAGAGGGTCCACCCAGTTCCAGTCTGACGGTGCAGAGCCCCTGAGCAGGATGGTGTCCAGCAGGAACTGGGGGCTTCAAAGAAAGAGAGAGGCACAATGCCCGGGCCCCTGTCTTCCATCAAGCCAGGACAGACCCATGGGGTACATTAGCTCTGAAATGGACTCATCTGGCTGAGGTGTCCCTCCAGCCCTTCTTCACGGGTTATCAGTCTGCAGGGGCTGGCCACCAGCTGACCGTCACTGTACCACGACTGGATAATGCTGTCTGACCTTTGCCAGCAGTGGCACCCATTGCCTCCCCCGAGGGCGGGCCCTGCCCCTCTCCCTTGAGGCTCCACTAGGTGTGTCCTCACTGCCCTCCTGAGAGCCAACGCCAGGCGGGGTTGGGTTCAGTTTCAGGGACTTGCTCAGGGGATGAGGAGTGGGAGACTCGAGCAGGCTCGGAACACAGCCCCAAGGGCCAGGACGAGAGGATGGGCTGGGAGGGACCTGCACACCCCAGACAGAAGCAGGGACACCTGCTGGTTCTCGTTGCAAGCCTCCTTCTCACCTGTGGGCCGGGTAAGTCGGGCTGGGCTGGGACCAGTAGAAGAGGCTGACGCATTTCTTGGACGGGGGTAGCAGATGTGACAGGTGCCTCGAGCTTCCCAGGTTCCCTGCAGGAGCGGCGAGAAGGGCTTCTTTTACTTTTTAGCAAACAGTTAATTCAAGGTGAGCCAGATAAACCTGCATTTTCCAGACCGATTTGGCTGAGCTGACGAAACTGCTGCATTGTTAATTAAATATCTGCCAGGGTCCATGTAGGGATGCCCATCCATTCCCTCATTCCTTGGATCATAAATGCACTCATTCGCAAGAGGGTTTTTAATGACACCTGTATTTCCAAAAACACCTGTGCCCAGCTCATAGAGGGAAGTGTTAAGTTGTAGCCCTGGGCTGCTAGTAACTGCTGGCTAAAGGGAGAGGCAGATGGGTGACCAGTCACTTGGGGAACAAGGCAGAAGCAGGAGCATTGCTATTGGAGAGGTGTTGAAGAGGGGTCACTTGATGTCACCTGCAGGGTGACACTGGGTTTGCCTGGGATTTCTACAGGCAGGGTTGGTGGTAGAAGGGAAAGAGCATTCCTGGCAGGTAGAACAGGGGTGGTCAAAGGCCAGGAGGCAGGGAACTGCTGGTATATTTGGATAGTTAAGGGTCATCCGAGTGTATGCGTGATGGGGAGGTGCTGAGGGGAGGGCAGGAGCAGAGCAGCAGCCTGTGCCCCTTAGGGGAGATGTGTCCCTGGGTATCAAAGGGAGAGTCTCCAGGCCTATTGATCAATTAGGGGAGGGGGTCAGAGGGGCTTGCTGCGCAGGGAAAGCCCACTGGCCTCAGTGCCAGTACCGAGCCTGGCTTGGTAACGGATGTGGGGTGGAGCCAGGACCTCTCCCTATGGAAGGCCCGAGATCCTCCATGCTTGGCCCCAGGGCTGCCCCAACTCACAAGCTTTCATTTCAACCACTCCTCGGGCAGGAAGAAGCCTCGGCTTCTGGAAGGGTCTACCCATGATGTAGCAGGTACTTCAATATCGGTTCATTTACGCCTCAGAGGAGGAAGGACTATCCTCAATGCTTAGCCTAGGAAAGTGCGGCCCCAGGAGGGCTGAAGAGAAGGGGAGAGACCCCACCCTGCTTGCCCATCCTGATAGGGTGATGCGGGCAGCCTGCTATTCACAGCATGAGTGAGCCGCTGCCTCACCCCTCCCTTACCCAGAGCATGCTGTATGCAGCTGGGAGCAGGAGGGGAAGGGGCCCCTCCTGTGGCCCCCACCCCCACTCTGAGTCATGGGGACCTCTTTCTACACCCAGGAAATGCTTTTTGGGAAGTGCATTGTGAGGCACTCACACAATGGCCTGAACGCAGGGCGGGTTTGCACAGGACTGACCGCTACCTCTGAAGGGGTGTGTCCCCTGAGCTGTCCCCACAGCACACTGCCACAACAGAGTCTGTTTAACTGCCCCTACCCCTAGGCTCCTGCAGTGTCTGACACGGGTGTGTGTTTTGGGGGTGTTTGTACAGGGCAGACCCAGGCCCCAGTACGGGCTGGTCGCTGGGGCGGTGGGCTGATCACCCTCCCTCTGCCCTGTCCTTCCTACAGGACACGGGTCAAACCCTCAGGCCACATGGGATTCTGGTAGAATCAGTCCAGACACCCTCCAGGGCTTTTGACCACAAACAAAGAATTAAAATTGCTGAAATAGGCTTTCTTAATCCTTGGGAAGAGATGGACTAACATCTGAGGCCACCACTGACAAAGCTGCACGTCATTGAACAAGACACCCAACCTCTCTGAGTTTCCATCTCCCCAGGGAACAATTTAAAAAGTTAAAACAAATTGGGGTGGGCCATGGTGATTCAGCAGGCAGAGTTCTCACCTGTCATGCTGGATGCCCTGGTTTGATTCCCGGTGCCTGCCCATGCAAATAAAAAAAAAGGTTAAAAAATCCTAAAACTGTGTGCTCCATCCCCCACTTACTTCTCTTTCTATCTTGGACCCTGTTGATCCTTCTTCACACCTCAATCCTGTGCCCTTTCCCTCCTTGCCATCGTTGCTGAGATACTAGAGATCCCAAAGGACCATCCATAACCATCATTTTGTATTGTTTGTGCACCTACTGTTTGCCAGGGCTTTTACCTGTGCCAAAGGTTTACAGGTAAAAGGCTTTCACCTGCATGAGAGGGAATGGGGTCACCATTACTCCCCACTTTACAAAACAGGAAATTGAGTTCAGCCTCTTATTTAAAGTGACACAGCAAGGATTTGAATCCCAGTTTCTAGATAACTCCTAAGACCCTGCCATTACTCTTTGTCTTGGAAGAGGCCATGCGTTGTCAAGGGTTTCTCCTTTCCTGGCAGTTTCCGGGCATAACTTTCCAAAGAAAGGGTCAGTTTTCCTTCTCCACCTCTCCAAGCAGAGTTCCCTGAGGGGCTCCAAGAAGCTCCTGTGCTTTGAGTGCCTTTGTTGAGTCCGTGGACAGTGGCCGATGCCTCGGTCCTGGGACCAGTCTAGAAGCATCTGAGGTCCACGGAGGGGGCTCTGCAATGGAAGAGGCATCAGTCGGAGTAGGAGCAAGTGGAGGGGTATTTAGAAATCTGAGGGGGCCCTTGAGTCTAACCTACCCCAGCCAGAATTTCAGTTTATCATTTTCCACTTGTGACCCATCTTTCCCCCCACCCCCTACCAATCGTCAAGGAACAAAGCCACCTTTGTTTCTAACCTCTGAGTGGCCTCCTGAAAAAGAAGGTGTGATGTCTGGGCAGGGCAACCCTGGGTGTTTTTCAGAGCCAGCTTGTCCATCTGGACACTTGGTGCTCTCCGGTCACCATGGGCAGTTTGCGCTGGTGAATAAGGCTCCTCCCACCTGGGAGTCCAAGACTAAGAGGCTGGACATGGTGACTCACTCTTGGCACCTATCACCAACCATAGACTTGGTGGTGAGACTAACCCCATTTTATGGATGAGGGAATAGAAGCTCAGAGAGGAAGGTACTACAGCAGCCGGTGTTGAGCTGGGCTTTGAATCCAGTTTGTCTGATTAAAACCACAGCACTCTGCATCTCTCTGCTGCTCCAGGCCTGGCCTCTGGGAAAAGGTAGCAACCTACTTCCTCAGCTCCCTGCTCTCTGGAACACTTCACTCCTACCACAGGTCCATGCAGTTCTCTAAATTTGGCTCTGAGCTGTTCTGAGGAGACCCAAGTTCCTCACAGACACAAAAGTATGGAGGCAAATCCCAGGTGAAGAGGACACATCCTAGCAGGTGATCCACTGTCCCGGTGTGCCTGAGACAGAGGTTTCCTGTGCTAACAC
>PVIY010060351.1:0-11668 GCA_004026745.1 Myrmecophaga tridactyla
GAGAGAGGGATTCCACCTAAGTTGGGCTTCACCCCTCCCCTGGGGAAGGCGCATGTGGGAGACAGCCCTGAGAGCAGTCTGTTTCTGCCTGTGTGTGGGGCAGTTGCAGCCCGAGAAGTCCCGCCGCTGAATCTGGAGGCTGCCAAGTCTCCATAGAAACCGCCACGAAAACCCCCGTTTTGTCCCCTTTCCTCTTTTTTGGTTAGCCCAATAAGCGACTTCTTACTTGCCCAGTTTCGCCTGAGCTGGAGGCCTATTTTTCGTAATCAGAATTTGTTTATTAATGCCGCAATTGGCGCTTGGTTGGATTCAGTCCCTGCTACTGTTTCCTTTTTCTCCGCGAAGCCGCCTATGGGGGAGGGGCACCGGGCGCCGGGCGCCGGCCACCACAGCTTTGGGGAACTCACAGATCCAGTGAGTTGCAGTCGGTCTAAGCTGCTCCAGTTCTGGGCGCGCTGTGTGTTCGGTCACTATCGTGGTTCTGGGAGCTATTCTGTATTGTTTCTGGTTATCTAGTAGTTGTTCTGGAGGACGAACTAAAACGCGCACCTTGCTAAGCCGCCATATTGGCCCCCCTCCACAACACTTAACTTTAAGAGAATTATACATCATGACCAAGTAGGGTTTACACGAGGAATGCAAGGATGGTTTAACAATAGAAAATCAATCAATGTAGTACAGCACGTTAACAAATCAAAAGGCAGGGAGGGCCATGGTGGCCTCAGTAGGCAAAATTCTTGCCTGCCACAGTTTCAATTCCCGGTGCCTGCCCATGAAAAAAAAAAGGGGGGGGGAACATCATGTGATCATCCTGATTGATGCTGAAAAAGCATTTGATAAAACTCAAGATCTTTTTCTGATAAAAACACTTCAAAAGATAGGAATCAAAGGTAATTTCCTCAATATGATAAAGGGAATATATGAAAAACTGGTAGCCATCATCATATTCAATGGAGAGAGACTGAAAACTTTCCCCCTAAGATCAGGAATGAGACAAGGATATCCACTGTCACTACTATTATTCAACATTGTTCTAGAAGTTCTAGTTTGAGCAATCAGGCAGGAAAAAGAAATAAAAGGCATCCAAATTTTGGAAAGGAAGAAGTAAAACTTTCATTATTTGCAGATAACATGATAGTATTCTTGGAAAATCCTGAGAAATCTACAATAAATTTACTTGAGCTAATAAACAAGTTCAGCAAGGTGGCAGGATATAAAATTAATATGGAAAATTCAGTAATATTTCTATACACAAGCAATGGCCTATGTGAGGAGTCAGTGAAGGAAACATTTCCATTCAAAATTGCAATGAAAACAATCAAGGGACTAGGAATGAACTTAACTAGGGACATAAAGAACTTGTATACAGAAAACTACATAACATTGCTAAAAGAAATCAGAGATTTTAATAGGTGTAAAGACAGTCCCTGCTCATGGATAAGAAGGTTAAATACAGTTAAGATGTCAATTCTGCCCAAATTGATCTAGAGATTCAATGCAGTACCAATCAAAATTCCAGCAACCTAATTTGAAGACTTGGAAAAACTAGTTGCAGATTCATCTGGAAGGGAATGAGACACCAAATAGCTGAAAGCATCCTAAAAAAGGACAACAAAGTGGGAGGGTTAACAATTCCTGACTTTAAAACTTATTATGAAATCACAGTGGTCAAAGCAGCATGGTACTAGCACAAAGATAGAAGCATTGACCAATGGAATTGAACCGAGAGTACAGAAATAGACTACCAAATATCTATGGTCAACTGATTTTTGACAAGGCCCCTAAATCCACTGAACTGGGATAAAACAGTCTTTTCAATAAATGAGCATGAGAGAACTGAATATCAATAGCCAAAAGAATGAAAAAGGGCCCTTACTTAACATTCTATACAAAATTAACTTAAAGTGAATCAAACACCTAAATATAAGAACTAGCACCATAAACCTTCTAGAAGAAAATGTACAGAAACATCTTCAAGACCTTGAAATAGGAGGTAGCTTCCTAAACAGTACACACAAAGCACAAGCAACAAATAAAAAAATATATAAATGAAAATTCCTCAAAAGCAAATGCTACTGCACCTCAAAAGAATTTGTCAGAAAGGTGAAGAGGCAGCCAACTCAACGGGAGAAAATATTTGGAAATCACACATTGGATAAAGGTTTGATATCCTGTATACATAAAGAAATCATACAACTCAACAACAAAATAACAAACAACCCAATTAAAAATGGGCTAAACATATGAATAGCCATTTTTCTGAAGAGCTAATACAGATGGCCCTAAAGCACTTGAAAAGATGCTCATTTTCATTAGCTGTAAAGAAAATGCAGGTCAAGACTACAATGAGATACCACTTCACAACTATAAGAATGGCTGCCATTAAACAGGAAACTAGAAATATTAAAGAGAATGTGGAGAAATTGGGACACTTATGCACTGCTGGTGGGAATGTGTAATGGTACAGCTGTGGTTCCTTGGGAAACTAAATATCAAGTTTCCCTATGACCCAGCAATTACACTACTTGGTATATACCCAGAAGAGTTGAAAGCAATGACACAAACAGACATTTGCACACCAATGTTCATAGCAGCATTATTCACAATCACCAAAAGATGGAAACAACCCAAATGTCCATCAACAGATGAGTGGATTAACAAAAATGTGTGGTATATACATACGACAGAATATTATACAGCAGTAAGATGAAATGATGTCCTGAATCAAATGACAAGATGGATGAGACTTGAAGACATAAAGCTCAGTGAAATAAACCAGACACAAAAGGACAGATACTGTATGTCTCCACTTTTATGACCATGGTAAGGTAAAATCAGAGGCTTATATTACAGTATATAGGGGACTTAGAGATATATAGAAGCTAGAGATGGGTTAATATTCAGTTAATGAGGTTGAACTCAAATGTAAAGGGAAAAATAGAAGTGAAGGTGGCTTCTGTAGTGGGTCTATAAGTTATATTACCATATTGAAGGTGAACATGATTGAAAGGGGCTGTATAGAGCTATGTGTCCCACTGAGTAACACTAGAAATATAAATAAATTCTTGCAAGAACTACTTCAAAGGTATGATTCCTGCACAAAGAGTGTTTAAGTTCAGGGTACGGGGGGAACTGCTATTGCATGCTATGGGCTATGTTTAACAGGAAAATATCAGCAGTACCACAGCAATAGCAGGGGTAAATAATGGGGGAAGGGAAAAGAGCTAAGGGGACATTTAGATTTCCTATGTGGGGAAGGTGTGTTTATTGGTTATCTTTCACTTGGAAACAATAAAAGTGTGTAAAATTGAGAATGTTGATGGACTGTGGACTTTGGGCATTATACATGATGCCTAGTGAATGTAGGTGGATGAAAGATGCACTGACTGAGAATAGATTGTCAAATGATGGTGTATGTATATGATCAAATATTATGATACTACAAAAAGTAACAAAAGTCGTGAGGCATGCAACAATGTGAATGAACCTGTGGGACATCTGGAGAAGCAAAATAAGCCAGAAACAAAATCACAATTATTGTGCGGTTTCCTTTAGAAAATGCTTATAAGAAAACAGGGGCCTAGATTGTGAGCTCTTACAGCAGACATATTTAGTCCAGAGTGTTAATCACTATTTCTGGATTTTGAGAGGCTGTTTTATGTATGTATAACCTGGTATTTAGAGATAAGAATAAATCCCATCAGGTCAGGATTAAGGTAATTCAGAACACAGGGGTAAGGAAGACATTGATATATTTTAGAACCACACCTACTCTTTGAAACCAATGGAAGAAAGGTTTGTTTTGTCCAGAGCCTAAATTTTCTGTAGCACATAATCTAACTCAACCTGTCTGGAAAGCTCATTTGAATAATTGAAACACAGGGAGTCCAGAATAAGAATGAGAGTCTATTTTCCTGTATGGCTTAATGTAATGCCTGGGTACATCCTAGAGTATATTAAGCAGATAATAAAAAAATATTGGCAAAGTTCCTTGAGGGATGGGAGAAAAGATATGGAACTATTAAACTTTACCATCAGGGAATCACCTGATACTGTGTCAAACATTAGGGACACCTAAATCAATTAGCGAAACCCTTAATCTTGAGGCTTACTCTTGTGAAGCTTATGTAGGTAGTGGAGAAGCTTAGCCTACTAATAGCTATGCCTAGGAGTTACTTCTGAAGGACCTCTTTTGTTGCTCAGATGTGGCTTCACTCTCTCTAAGTCCATCTCTGTAAGTGAAATCATTGCCCTCCCCTCATCCAGGGGTGAAAGTCTCCATGGCAGCATGGGAGATGACTCCCAGGGATGAGTCCAGTCCTGACACCATGGGATCAACAGTCCATCCTGACCAAAAGGGGGAAAGAAGTGCAACTAATAAAGTGTCAGTGGCTAAAAGAGTTCAAGTTGAGAAACTACTCTGGAGGTCACACTTACACAAGCTTCAGTTATACATTGCTACCTATCATAGCTTGCCAAACCCCACCAAAACCATCCCTGCCAATATTAAAGAACACTTAGGGCATTATGTAAGATTCTACAAAGTGTCCATCCACTAGGGTAACTTTCCAGAAACCTACAACCTCCAGATAGGCCCTGGACCAGATCAGTCCTTAAACGTAGAGGGCTCAGCCTGTTCAGAACATCAGCTAGTCTCATCTCCCTACCCCATATTATTGACAGCCCCTTCTAACATGAAAAAGTTAGAATGGCCATAGCCCAAATACCCCTAAACAGTGGGGTAGAAAGATCAAAGATGATGGTGGAGTTATACAGAGAAGGTAAGGTTTAACAGACAAGTATGAGAGCTGAATCAATAAATTGATATCTCTTTTAATCTCCAATATCTTAGAGCAGCTAGAAGTGAAGATCTAAAATTGTGAAATCATAACCCATACCAAATTCTGAAATCTGTTCTACAACTAATTGTTATGTTATGCTTTGAAGTTTATTGTTTTTTTTGTATATATGTTATTTTTCACAAAAAGAAAATAAAAGTTGATTGTGATGATAAAAAAATATTTATTCCTTCCAACCTTCTATATGCTGGAGCAGCTAGAAGGAAAAATTTAAGATGATGGTATCGGAGCCCACAACAAACTCTGGGATCTGTCCTGTAACTACTTGTTGAAGAGTATTTTGAAAACTATTGCTTTTTTTAAAATTTCTTTGCTTTGTATATATGTTATATTATACAATAAAGAAAGTTAAAAATAAATAAATAATAAAAATAATATATTTGTAAATCACTACTTTAAACTATGAGAAGGAAGCCAAAATTAGTGCACATGCAAGGCCTGTTTCCCAGAGCATCAATGCAGACACCTAGCTAGCATGTTCCATTTCTAGGGGATCAGGATAGATTCTTTTCTAGCTAATCTATTGAATTAATGTGGTTTCACCATAGATTAATATGTCATTGACACTTGGCTTTTGTAGAAGCAAAAGCTGTACAAGTTCAAACTGTTTCAATAATCAATGAAGTCCCCATTTCCAGGGGCATTAAGACCAGAGAATTGTTTTATAACCAGAGCTGAACATCAAAATTACTTGGGAAAGTTTTTTAATGTAAAATGGATTAACCAACATCTAGAGATTCTAATTCGTGGGTCTGGGGGCAGTTCTTAAGGATATTTACTTTTTAAAAGAGTTCTATGTTAATTATCATATTTACTTCCAGTTGAGAACCACTAGATTAAATAATTTATTGCTTTATGCTTCCAGTATCTTCTCTAAGCAATTCAATAGTTTTGAATGATGACAATGGGACAGGTCTTGTACTGGGTATTAGAACTTTATTTAAGAGATGAAAATATATTTGACTCAAAGGTAAAAGTTTTAACCCTTTTTGACTATCATTTTATTTTTTTCATGTTTACTGCCTTGATAGGTTAGATCAGTCAAAAAATAAAGCTCTAGGGTATATATGCATATAAGCACAATTACAGTTAGCAACAGTCAGAAGTCCCATCACAGCTAACTAATGAGAAAGTAATTTTTAAAAAACAAATGTGTTTTTATTTTGAACAAATGCCAAGTGTATCCTTGGTGGACAATACTGATTAGTATCAAATCAAATGCGAACCTTCCAAATGGAGAATATCATTGGCCAATTTTTCCTGTGGGGAGAGAAAATTCAAAATCTAGACCAACACTTATGTGTGCCCCCATCTCACATATCATTAGTGGTTTTATTTAACTTCTGAAAATATTAAGAATGTGGGCTTACTTTTCAGAAGTCACTTACTGAATTTAGAAAATATATGGGTTCATTCCTGGTTTAAACTTGTTCACTAGGAATTGGGGGAGAACTCTTTCAATTTACAGCTCTAGATAATATAAGTAAGATACTTTATTTATTTTAAAATTTGTGAAATTATTGTTTTTACTTCAGGTTTTGGCCTATGGTTTATTTTTGTTCAGGTTTTAGGTGAAAATGCATATTTGTTCTTCGATGACTTGCTGTAGGTAATGGGAACTGGGATATAAATTATAAACAAACATTCTTAGACATGGGATATCAGAGAATGCAGAATAGTTCTCAAATTGTTGCTATTGAATGCCTATTCATAATAACAATTATTACAATTAACCATAGTACAAATTCAATTAAAGCATTTTCTTCTTTTTTTACTAGACAAGAAGTAAACATCAGAGCATATGATAATTCCACTCCAAGTAAGAATTTAGTCTTTGGAGCTCAACATTTATTTATTTGAAAATAATTTTAAGGACAAATGACTCATCTTCCATTTAGTGCAATAAAGCCAGTATCTGCTCTTAATTTTTATTAAAATTTAATAGAGCCATGTATGTGCATATATGTGCATGTGTTTATATGTGTGTGCATAAGTGTGTGTGAGTGAGTGTTTAGAATATTTCTGGCATTGATGTGGGTTTGAAGTGGCTAGTTTAAAAGGAAAGATTTATTTAGTTTATTCTTTCTTATAATGCAAATCAACATTTCTTGCATATGTTTCCTTTGTTTTCAAACTGCACAATTACAAAACCTAAGGGAAAGAAGGCAAATGTACTCAGTGGGATGACACTGGTTGGTAAACAGTCCAGTTTTTGAACAGTTACAACTTTAGGAAAGTTCTCCTGAATATATTGAGCTGAAATCTGCCTGCACTCCTGCAACTTCTGCCCATTGTTTTTCCTTTATCCCCCAAGAAACATAAAATAATTCTATAACACTGTGACTAAAAGCCTGGATTCAGGGACTCAATTACTTGTGTTTGAATGTTAGCTCTGCTACTCACTTACTTTATGATCTTGGGCAAATAACTTAAACCTCTCTCTCTGTGCTTCAATTTTGCACATCTTGAAAATCAAGATAATTACATAATTTACCTGAAAAGATTGTTGTGAGGTACATGTGTTTATCTGTATGAAGTGCTTAGAACAGACTCTAGCACATAGTAACCACTATGTAAATGTTAGCAATTGATGCTATGCTATTACTACCACTGTTATATTTGCACATAAAAGCTTTTTAAATATTTCAATATGTTGGTCACATTTCTCATGATCTCCTCACTTCCAAGACAACTATCATGAGTGTCTTCACTGTTCCTTTTCTTATAAAGCTGCCAGATACTTTGAACTTCTTGATCCTTCTTTTCTGGATGCCTTTAAGTGTATCTATGTCCTTATTTAAACATGGTTCTCAGAACTGAATGCAGTATTTGAGTATATGGTCTTAACTTCTCTGGCTTGGACTATGACTGAGGTCATAAGGATGTTAAAATACATAGATTTAATTAATCAAGACTTTTACTGAGTATGTACTTTATGCTCAGCATTGTGGTAGTTACTATGGGGAAATAAAACAAGAGAAGCCATATTTTCGGCAATCTAACCAAAACAACATAAAGAAAAGAGACCAAGGTAGAGAATTTGATAGACACTTTCAAAATGAAACCGCATCTTTCTCTATTTTCCATTCCTACTGTTAAATTATATTATTTTAACCACTATGATTTATGGTTTATATATCTGTGACAATTTGTTTAATCTAGAAAGTAAAATTGCATGTCATTTTGAACATAATTCAATGCTAAATGTGAAAGAGTTTTTATTTTCCTTAATTGGTATGGAAATAAATTACAACCTCTGGGGGAGTTATATTTTGAATTATGACTTAGTTTAATTTAAATGATATATTTCTCACTCATGGATATTTCCATTTTGATGGAAGTCTGCTTTTAACTTCAAATTGTTCTATGTTCTTTCTTATTTTAGTCAATGAATTAAGCAGAAAATCATGGAATCAAGAACACTTCACTTTGACATTTCCCAAACCACCCCAGCCAGGTAGAATAAAGAGATCAAGATCTTTGGAATTACAGAACACAGTTCCTGTAAGTATTGAAAAGTCATTTTAAAAACTAAATATGAGTTGATAAAGCAGTATATAAGTAAGGTATATGTAATTTCAATTTTACTATTGGAAGCAGCTATTTTTAAATTTACAATTCTCAATACCACTTGCCCTACCTGTTTCAGTTGAACTTTTATTCATACATGGTTCCCCACATCAAAGTATTACATGATCAATACACTAGGCAAGCTGGTGATTATAATGCTGTGACTGGTGAGATCTTTCAAGAAATATTTAACAAGTACATGAGCATTCAAAATTTGTATCTTAGAGAAAGAGCAGATCTTGATGAGGTTGCAGTACTTCCAAGTTTCTTTAACCTGGAAATCAGGATACTAGATATTGGAAGATATATATTTTCTACTGCTTCTATAAAATTGTGTTACCCTACCAATTAGCATAAATAAATAAATAAACTAGCATACAGATGTCATTCATGGAGATATCAAAAAAATTTTTAAATCATCTCCCAAAGCGGAGTTAAAAATCAACACATTCATTCAAGACCCATTTATTACATCTGAAGTGATCCAAGTTTTGTTCTTCTCTTCATCGTCCACCTTTAATTCCATATAGCCACTTAACTAACTATTGGTAGTTCTTTAGGATAGTTGAGGTGTATAAGAATTAATCTAAAATCAGTCTGTGGTCACTTACGACAATTAGATTTAACAAATGTTTGGGTGGGGGTTGTAAACAAACTGCACCACTGCTACAGTAATGTGGAACAAATGCATGTTTGCTTCATTTAAATCATTGTTTACTATAGTGCCTCACAATAGGGGTCTCAGTCTTTCACTCTATTAGAAAACCTTGAAAGCAAGAGTAGAACTCAAACTAGGCTAAGGCTACAGGTGGCATAAGTATTCTCATGGCAAACTCATGAGCTTATTTCTGGCTAATTTAGGAATGAAAGGTGGGCAGACCATTCCAAATGATCTCTCCCATTTAGGGCCCAAAAAGAACCCAATGTTGATTGTGAGGACAGGCCCTGGAATGCATTGAATCATTGTGGGCTTGTTCTAATCATAATATGTATCATTGAGGGAATCCTAAATGTTCCCCTAAAGTCACCTTACACGCAGAGTGGCATTATTACACACACACACACACACACACACACAGACTCTTGAAAGAGAATTATTTTCTAATTTTAAATAGATGATTAATGGAAAGCTAGACTATTTCTATGTTGCAATATAAGAAAGATATAACTCACTCACAAAGGCTTGTCATTATTCTAACCAATATTTTCAGAGGCATGACCAAAGAAAATTAGAGGAAGGTCAGAAGCCAGCTCATATATGGATAATGCATTCTTTAGGAAGAAATTTCCTAAAGTCATCTTTTTACTTTGCTGTCAGGAGACAAGATCTATTCAGACATCCCTATACTCCCAAAACCCATTCTGAAAAGGCAGAATCTAAAGAGTCTAAAGATGACAAAAAAAGAAAAGCTTTGAAGAAATATCCCAAGAAAATAACAGGTCCACATGAAACAACTCTAGCATCTAAGGAAACAGTAAAAGATGAGAAACCTAAGGGAGGACATAAAGCAGTTAAAACTTCATCAAAGTCATCATATGAAAAGGAACCACTTAAAAACATAAAGTTCAAATCAGATACAAGTCCAGAATCCAAAGATTCTAAGGACATAGTAAAGAAGGATCCAAAAAAAGATAAGAGATATTCAAAGAACTCCAATAAGATAGATACTGAAACCATATATACAAAGAACAATCCAAATAAATATTCTAAGGAAAGCTCAAAGGATTCTGATGCTGAATCAGAAACTAGCTCAAAGAATAGTTCAAATGTGGATTTAATGATGTATTTAGAGGTATCTAGTGCTGAATCCATGGATTTTGATATGTGGCTAAAGAATAACTCACAGAATAACTCAAAGAAAGATGCTAAGAAAGACCCAAAAAAGGGCTCTGATGTTGAATCTGTAGACCCAAAGAAAGATGCGAAGAAAGATAAGAAGCCTTCAAAGAAAGACAAGAAAAAGGATGCAAAGAAGGATGCAGATTCTTCTGAAGCTGAATCTGCAGATTCGAAGGGTTCAAAGAAAGATGAAAAGAAAAATAAGAAACCTTCAAAGAAAGACAACAAGCAAAAGAATGCAAAGAAGGATGCTGATTCTTCTGAAGCTGAATCTGCAGATTCAAAGGGTTCAAAGACAGATGAAAAGAAGGATAAGAAAAAGGACAAGAAAAAGGATGCAAAGAAGGAGGCTGAGTCTACAGATGCCACATCTGAATCTGAACAGGACTCGAAGGGTAAAAAAGATGAAAAAAAAGATAAGAAAGATGACAAAAAGAAGCCTGCAAAGAAGGACCTGGGGTCTACTGATGCTGAATCAGGATCTGAACTGGAGTCAAAGAAGAGTAAGAAAGATGAAAATAAGGATACGAAAGATTCAAAGAAAGATGACAAAAAGAAGTATGCAAAGGACACAGATTCTGCTGATGTTGAATCTGAATCTGAGTGGGAGTCAAAGAAGGATAAGAAAAGTTCAAAGAAAGAGAGGAAAGATTCCAAGAAGGGTGCAAAGAAGGACACAGAGTCTACTGATGCTGAATCAGATGAATATCCAAAGAAGAGTCCAAAGAAGCCTTCAAAGTCAGTATACAAAGATTCAGATGCTGAGTCTGACGATTCACTGTATAAACCTGGGACTAAAACGAAAGGAGTTGAATCAGATGCCACATCCACAGATTCAAAGAAGGAAGCACTGGGACTAAGGAGAGATTTCAAAATGACGTCCAAAAAGACGACTTTCCAAGAAAAAGAAAAAAAAGCAATTACAGGTGGAGTTCCTCCATCAAGAGAAAGACCACCACTACCTCCTTGTGAGCCTTTATCACCATCGCCTAAGATCAAATGTCTCTGTCAGTGCAGGATGCCTCCTCCACCTCCAAAACCAAGATATGCTCCTTTGGTATGGTTTGTCCTGTTTTATTTTTAGCCCAAGTTGGAGTTAAAAAAAATGACAGATTTAAAGATTTCAATTCATATTTTCTCAAAAGAATAGCTAATTTTTGCCAGAATATTAACAAGTTTGGTACTTGCAGGTAAAAAAGGAACATAGGACTTAAAAGGAACCAAAAGTTTAACAGAATTAGAATTATTTAGAATGGAGCAGAGAGAACTGGCTTGTCATTGAATGATTATTTGTAAGGAGGATGATTTGCAAAAGGAGAATGGTTAACTCTTCTACATGTAAGAAAGGACAAAAATGAAAATTGACTAAAACTTCTACTGATATTGAATCTGAATCAGA
>PVIY010060352.1:0-11665 GCA_004026745.1 Myrmecophaga tridactyla
AGAAGTCCCGCCGCTGAATCCAGAGGCTGCCAAGTCTCCGTAGAAACAGCCACGAAAACCCCCGTTTTGTCCCCTTTCCTCTTTTTCGGTTAGCCCAATAAGCGACTTCTGACTTGCCCAGTTTCGCGTGAGCTGGGGGCCTATTTTTAGTAATCAGAATTTGTTTATTAATGCCACAATTGGCGCTTGGTTGGACTCATTCCCCGCTACTCTTTCCTTTCCCTCCGAGAAGCCGCCTATGGGGGAGGGGTGCTGGGCGCTGGCCGCCGCGGCTTGGGGAACTTACGATTCCGGAGACTTGCAATCGGTCTAGCTGCTCCAGACCTGGGCACGCTGTGTTTCCTGTCACTATCGTGGTTCCGGAAACTGTTCTGTTCTGTTTCTGGTTATCTAGTAGTTGCTCTGGAGGACGAACTGAAACGCACACATTGCTAAGCCGCCATCTTGGCCCCATCCCTATGTTACGTTTCTTGACTTAAAGTATGATATACTGTTGTGGCCTAGGGATTGGCAAGTTTTCTTTAGAGAGCCAGATACTAAATATTTCAAGTCTCTGCCCCATTTTTTTATTGCTTTTATTTTTTCTTTAGGTAACACTGTTGAAATGTACAGAATGTTCTTAGCTTGGAGCCTTACAATGGGAGGCCCCCTTTCGATTTGTTCCCATGAAATCTTTTGCTATTAATTTCATTGTAAAAGTTACTTTTGTGTAAGTCTTTCTAGGGCAAACTTTGAAAATCTGAAAGTTTTTAGGATGCATAGAGTCACTTAGACCAAAAAGTCTTGTCTGGTCCTAAGTCCAGCCAGGCCCAAAGGTCCTCGTAATAAAGCAGCTAAGTCTTTCTAACAGTTCAGGATTTACAAAGTGTGATCGTGACCCTATTATTTTTATGGTTTTTCAGAGGGGGAGATATTTCTGTCTTGGGCTTGGATTATATCAAAGAGGATGCCAGTAAAACTTTAGAGAGGGTCTCTCCAGTTTTCTGGTACATAACCAGGCTCTTGAGAGACAGGGGCCTTCCATAGTGTGTTCCAGCAGCACCCCTTTCTCAGCCTTCAGGAGGTGGTGCTAGGCTGTCTTTGCTTTCATTTTTAAGGTTTGCTGATTCTTGGATATATTTACTCAATGTAATTTTACATAAGGGTAAATACACTGTTTTTAAATAAATAAAGCTTGTGCTCCCAGTGGCACTGTTGGGAAAGATGAGTGTCACTCAACCTCCCGGCTCGGCTGGGAGGGGCAGAGCTCTGCAGGGCTGGGCAGAGACCACTGAGGCGTCATGGCGTTTTCTGTCAGCGTCCAGGGAGTGTGTGATGGCATGGGCATCCATGGCCTCAGGGAGCTCACCTTGAGTATAGGAAATGCCCCTTTGGCAGGGCCTGGTGGTGGCCAAGGAACCCTGGGAGAATACTGTGGGGTTGCCTTGGGCAGAAGTGAGAGACCCCAACCACAGCACCCGCCATCTTTCCATGTGTCATTCCAGTGCTTATTCGTGTGGACTTTTTAATAATTAAAATACAGATATGCTCCTTTTGCATGTTTCTACCTAATAGTTTTATCATGTTTCTGTGTTATACAGCCATCCTAATTTTTATTTTAATTTAATGCCGACTTATTATTCCATCTCGTGCCTGTGGGGAGTTAGCTCTGTGGGTGCTCTCAGCACTCTGACCCAACACGGTCTTCCTCCGGCTTCCTCTGGATCAAGAGGGACCCTGGACCTCCCTGCATGAGGCCTGCAGCCATGTTCTGAGGTCCTGTGCCCTCTATAGACATGTGGTCTGGATTGAAAATATGGCAATATGAAATATGCTTCACATTTATGAGGTTGAGTTGTGAAATGTTTCATTTTCAACTCTTCTGATCTTAAAATGACAGTTTCTTGTGGTTCAATCTAACACATGTTCCTGAATACTTCACAGGAGATTGAAGGCAGTGTTCTGCCCATCTAGAATAGACCAAGAAGGGGGTGTATTTATACCAGTCAAGTTGAACCGTCCGTGTCCAGCTGTCCTGTTTCAAGAGTGTTATTTTGGTAAATTCTCTTTTTCTCATTAGTTACAACCAGGGTTCCACCAACACTTTTCTCCTTCCCTTCTTCCCTGCTCCAGGGTCATCCGAGAGCTGTCAGCGAAAGCGCTGCATAACCTGACTCGGCGGGCCCCTGAATATAGTGCCTCTCATGGTAGGTGTGTGGTGGGATAGCTGAAGGGTGCAGGGACAGCTGGGGGAGAACCTGCAGTGATGGCCATGACCTCTCCGAGGACAGGGCCTTTTAGGGGCCCCTCTGAGCCAGGGTTGCCTAGGTCACTGTGGAGCAGTGTGTGTGCCCCCGAGCTCCCTCCTGCTCATTGAGAGGGAGATTGCTGTCCTGTGTTATGTCTTCACTCAGAAAGATTTTGACGGCACTTTGGAATTGGGCGTGTTTGTTTTAAATGAGTGAAGTAATCCATAAGGCAAAGAGCGAACACCTGGCCTGCTGCTGTGGCATGCAGACAGGTGCTGGGCTCGTCCCTGGCTTTCTGGGCATTTGCCATCTGGGGCAATAGCTAGTTACTCCCAAATGCTCTTCTGAATTTGTTAACATTTGTGAGATGGCCCTAAAGTACAGCCTCACATCCTGCAGAAGCATTAAGACTACTTCAGAATGAAGGCGGCGAATTCAGCTATGTCTGAATTTATTACACTCATTTTCATGAAGGAAAGAAATCTTTTTTGTGCCATCTTGTCTTTTCCAGTGGGAATAAATTGTCATCTGCCTTAGGTGTCAGGAACAGCCGTGCAGTTTTATCAAACTTACAAGTGTTCACCCCAAATCCATAACTGTGATGACCTAGTGCCCCAGCCATGGTTCTTCCTCGGCAATCGTTGATTTTCTTTGTGTAGGTGTATTTAATGTAATAGAAGAATTGAACCAATTTAAGTTTGGGACCAGCTTTTCCTTGTTCAGTGATTTTCCTTCAGCTCTCAGGTGGTCTGCTCACATCTTCCTGAGCCTACTCTTTCTGACTGTCCATGCCTTCCCTGTCCTCATTTTTGATAATAAAATCAAAGCTTCCTCTTTTTCTGTTGGCCCCTCCTCTCTCCTCCAGCCTGCCCTTTCCTCTTCCTTCTTTTACCCTTAGCCTGAAATGCAAATTGTCCCTGCTTCATGGCTTTCTCCCCAACTCACCCACTGCCCCTTGAATGGCTCCTGGGCTGCCCTCTTCTGAGCCTGGGGTCATTGGCCACTGGGGCCCCCTGACCAGATATGCTGTCCCCTCTTTGGCTTACACCTCATCGGGGATGGCTGACAATTCCCAGAGCCCCGGCCTGGCTCAGGTCTACACATCTTGGGTTGTCACCCACCCCTGCCTCTCCCTGGTCCTCTCTCCTTATGCCCTCCTCCTCTATCTCTGCTTCCTACAGGGAGCTGTTCTTTATCTGAGCAGCATTTTAAAATATTCCAGCCCCACATCAGAGTGGGTCTGAAGTGAACCATGCTTACCTGGGGCTCTCAGAGCTGCCTTGGAGACCCTGCAGCCTCCCTGCGGGGGGCTTTTGGTATCATTCTCTCAGGGACCGTGGCCCAAAATGTGGCTGTGTCCTGGCTCCCAAACCCTCATATTGATCTGTACCCTGGATATCCTTCCCATCTTCTGGGGCTATCCTGCTGTGACTGATGCTTGCTGTTGTTTGCTGGGTCCGTGGCTGTGACTCCCTGGCCAGGCTCTTCTGTGCAGATGCAGCCCCAGCAGCAGCATCCACCAAGTAGGCTCTTGGGCTGCCTCCTGTCCCCTTCCCGCCTACCTGGAGAGTGTGTCTCGGGGTGCTCCTGAGTCTTCTCCACTTACCCCCTTCTGCCTTGGCTCCTGCCGAGTTGTCTGCCTGGGAGCCCCCTTTTGTCTTCTGAGTTTTTATTTTCACTTCAGATCACAGTTCCAATATCTATTTCTCTGACTTCTTCCCTAGTACTCTTACCCAGAACTTATTTCTCTTTCCCTCTTTTAGTTCTTTGAGCACATCTTCCATAAAGAATTTTAATTCTTTAGAAGTTTGCTCCTTTGTTCTTAGAATGAAGTGATGTACCCCTTCTCTTGGGCCTTCCTATGTGCTTCCCCTAGATGCTGCCCCCAACCCACTTACAGTTTCTCTGTTGCTCCTCCCCTCCCAGTTCTGGGGGGCCCCAGCTCTGCTGCTCCTCTCTTGGTTCTGAGGGCCCCCACTCTGCTGCTTCCTCCTGGTTCTGGGGGTCCCTGCTCTGCTGCTCCCCACACCCTGCTCATTGGTCCTGCAGCAAGGTTGAACTTCATAGATAAGGCCCTGTTACCTTCGGTGCCAGATTCCCTTATAAAACCAGCTTTTCCCACGTGCAGGATTATGTTGAGCTGCCTGCATTCACACTCACACAGGGTTTCTCCAGTTGCTTAACCAAATATGCTGAAAGCCCCTTTCTGGAGTCAGGTACCTGGAAGATGGGCTCTCAGCAGCCTCCCCTGTTCCCAGGCGGCTCAGCTTCCTCTGTCCACCTCTTACTCTCTCAAGTTGAGGGGAGCACACAGTACACAGATGCACAGTATCTGAGTGCCTAAGTACGGGAGAGGTTGATGACCTGGACGGAGCTGAAACACGGGACATTTTCTCTCATCCCTGTTCTCTGTCCTCACCCCATGTCACTCACCCTATGTCTGAAGAGCCTAAGGAGTGTCGGCTGTTTCAGAAGCCCTGAAACAGGCCTTACTAGAGCTCACGGGAGGCTGCTCGTCCCCTCTCACAGACGTGGGGGCTTTGGCTTCTCAGCCTACCCCTTGTAAGAGCTGCATTTGTGCCTCCCAAACTGCTGTTGAGATCATAGTCGGGTGTTTTGATGGGGCTGCTCCTTGCGATCCCTGTGCAGTGGTGCAGCCTCATTTCAGTTTCTGAATCTTTAGTCTTTAACAAATTATTTTTATGCGTGCTCATTTAGCCTGTCCTTCCTGCTCTTTCTTTGCAGTTCTCCCAAGACTGTTGTCCTTGATGCTGAGTCCAGATCTACACACACGTCACGGCGCGATTCTCGCCTGTGCAGAGGTCACCCATGCCTTGTCCAGACTTGCAGCCGAGGAGGGCAGGTATGGAGACAGGACTATAAACTAAGGCTTCATTCATCACCTTTCAGCTGTCCTCTCCACTCCACTGCATGGTATAATTACAGTGATCTCGTACTTGGGAATGCCTCATCCATTTTAATTCTGATTTATTCATACCAGTTTCATAGAGTCTTCTAAGTTGCCCCGTTTCATGTGATGAAGTCTGTAAACCATCCTCTCTCCTTTGGTGAGGAATGTTTGGTTGACGGGACCACACACCTCACCTCTGTCCGAATGTGGCAGTGTGCAGGCCGGGGCCTGCGCGCCCAGGTGGATGGCCTGGTCCCAGGGAAGCATGTCGGTCAGGACACTGTCTCCTTTTCTGAGGTGTAAGGAGTTAGATCATAAAAGCAAAGACACACTCTCAGCAGTAGTGTTGAGCAGCTCAGCATCTAGAATTCTTTGTTCATCTGTTGCTTTTAATAATTTAAAACACTGGAGAACATAAATTTAAATGAATATAAATCTCCTTTGAGGATTTTTCAATTGGCTTTGTTTGTAGAAATAATGACCAAGTACAAAGTATAATGTTACTGAAGAAGTTCGTTCCTCGAGAATGTTTTGTTCCCTTGTTAGCATTTAAAAGCAACTGGTAGACTTTCTTTCCTTTTGCATTGACTTTTCCTCGAAATGAAAACCTCAGGGATGCATTCTAGCATTGGCCACCTGGTTCTTGGACTCCAGTTGAAGAAACCTGTACTTAATCCAGTGCTGCTTCATGAGGCCCCCGGCGACACAGCGACAGCATCACCACCAGATCCGGCCTGTCTGCTCCTCCAGGCTTCTTGGGCCCACATGCCAGTGTGGTGCCCAGTGCTGTACCCCCCAGCAGACACCGAGAAGCTGGCCCTGTGCTAGCGCACCAGCATGCTTGCAATTTGCCAGCAAACCCATCCAGGCCAATAGGCAGGCCTGCTCTGTTGACTCTGTTCTGTGCAGATATAAACCCAGGAGTGGAGCTGCTGGGTCTCAGAGCGCATGTTTCACAGCCTCACTGGGGATGGACAGTGTCTGTTCTGAGGGGTGGGCCAGAGGCTGTGAGATTTCAGGGCACTGGCTCCTGGGGTCTCAGAACTGCCTGCATGAGGAGATGCTGCACAGAGGGTGCCGTGATGTGGTGCTGCGGCCACCTAAACTCAGACATGGAGAGATGTGGCCCTGCAGGGATCAGCAGGGACCAGAGAGGCCTGGACAGGACAGAGTCTTCTTCGGCCCATGTGCTTATCTGGTGTGGGCCCTGGGGTTGCGCA
This sequence comes from Myrmecophaga tridactyla, assembly GCA_004026745.1. Taxonomy (NCBI): domain Eukaryota; kingdom Metazoa; phylum Chordata; class Mammalia; order Pilosa; family Myrmecophagidae; genus Myrmecophaga; species Myrmecophaga tridactyla. The sequence continues at coordinate 6,360 of PVIY010060352.1, forward strand.
TGGTCACAAGTGGTCACACATGGTCTGAGGCACTGTTGTTTGATCTCCTGCAGGCCCACCACTCACTACCTGGACGGGAAAACCGTGGACGGGCTGAAGCAGATTCACCACCAGGTTGGTAGGCACCTCTATGCCGAGCAGTGCAGATTTCCATGTGGGGGTCATGGTGTCCTTCTGACCTTCCAAGCACCCTCCTCTCCCCTTGGCCACGGGTGGGTCCTGAGGTGATGAGTAGAGAGCTGGGTGCCGCAGGGGGTTGCTGCCGTGGGAGTCTCTCTCCGATGACTCCACTTGTGTTGCCAACCACCTCAGGGGTCTCTGGGGATAGGGATCACACGCTGACCATGAGCATAAATTTGCTGCTTTTGTAGCCAGAATATCCTTAGTATGATATATAAATTCACTCAGTCCAGTTAGTGAAAGCTTCTCGTTAGCCTTCATCTTGGCGTTGAAGGTCTGTTTTCCTTCTGAGGTCCTGACTCACAGGCTCGGGAGACATACGCTGTCCCTGCAGGCTTTAATAACAAAGGGCACTCAGAACACGCTGCCTTCTCACTCTTGCCAGGACTGCTGGGGAATGGCAGGGATGGGTCAGCAGTGTTGGCCATTCCTCCCCAGAGGCACATATACGAGGGGGTCTTGAGGCTCCTGGTTACACCCAGAACTCTGTAGGAGTGGCTTCCGGGGAAGGGGTGTGTGTTTTTATGTTTTTTGGGGATTTTCAAGGGCTCTGGGACTCAAAACAGGTGAAGTATGAACCACTGCTCTTCAAGTCATAATCATTCACAAGGAATTATGTTGCTTTGCTGTTTGTAAATAAAGTTTTGTATTGATGATGTTTTTCTTTCTCAAAGAATAAGCCTTTATGGTGTGGCGAAGCTGTTTATTGTGCTACTTATGTTTTTCCATTTGTGGGAATGGGATTGAGTGCTCACTTGCGACCTTTAGGGCCATGTGACAGTAACCAAGGATGGTGTGCAGGACAGCCTGTGATTCCTGCAGCAAAGCTCTCAGGTTCCTGGGCCTGGGCGCCTTTTCCTCTAAAGTGTGGGTGATACCTGCTCCCGCCCCACAGAGTGTGAGAATCCAGCCGTGCATTTGGGAAGATTAGGGAGCTTTTGACACAGTGTAAGCGCTGGGCGAGTTTTAGCTTGGTGGCAGTGGCAGTGCTGCTTGTTGCTTTTAGTTCTGAAGAAGGAACGGTCAGCATCCACAGAGCATACTCAGTTGTCTGCCGAGGGACCACTTGGTGGGATGGGAGGACTTGGGCTTGCTCACTGGGCTGGAGCAATCTGGCTGTCCCTCACTGGCCTTGCCTCCTTGCTCTCCATGAAGGAAGCCATGGCAGTCCCACTTGCTTGGCTGTGGTGAGGATTAAATGAGGGGCGCATGTGAGGAGCTCAGTGAGAGCCTGAGCTGGCCAAAATGGCCTCACTCCGCTGTGCCCTCCCTGTCCCTTTCCACAGCCAATCCAGAGGCTTAGAGACATTTGCTCATTAAACTTGATAATGTTGCGTGGGTGTGTGCATGTGTGTAGTACTGTTAAAGCACAATTACTTAAAAACTGAATTACTTTTTCAATTTATTTTTAGCTTTATGGTCGCCAGTTATACAGGTGAGTTTTACAAAACTTGTTATTTTATGTCTTGTGTCTTACTGAAAAAGATATATTGTCAGCAAAAGGTTAAATTAGTCTTGTTAATACTTTTAAGTAGCTGTGTCATGTGGCTTCCTTGCCGTTTTTTGTACCGTGTTTATTTTATTTGAGTAAGGGTCTTGTCATTTGGCTCAGTATTCCAAAAGACCTGAAAGGTTTAACTTGGTGTTTTGAAGCTTTGTTGAGGTGTATTCGATAGGTATAAGGTCTGCTTGTTTTGTGCTCTGGTGAGTTTGGGTGATTGTGCAGTCGTGGCTGTCACCCTAAAGAATTCCCCCTCCCAGACCCCCAGCCTGAGGTTACTTCGAGTCTCTACCACTATAGTTTGCCGTTTCTAGAATTTTATGCAAACGGAGTCCTAGAATATGAAGTCTTTTGTGCCTGGTTCCTTTCACTTAGTATCCTGTTTTGACATTCATCCCTGTTGTGTGCTGTCATCTTTTGTTCCTTTCATAGTTGCCTCGTATTCCATGTTGTAGATATGCCTCAGGGTGTTTAGGCATCTGTTCGTGGACATGTGGGTTGTCTTCGGCTGTGGCTGGTAGGCGTATGGGCGTGGAAGCCCTCGCGTGGACAGACGTCTGTGTGTCTTGGGTAAACGCCTGGACTGGCGTGGATGGGCCATGGTAAATGTGCCTTTGGGTTCTGGCAGCTTCTCCAGGGTTTGAGCTGGCCTTCCTGGGCCCTGCTGCTGTGCCATGTCTGATCAGACTTGGCATTGTGATCTTCTGAACCCGAACCCGAGACCTCCCTGCTGCCTTGAGGAGCCTTTCCCAGCAACTCGTCAAGGCGATGCCTTGTTGTATGCTGCTCGCTAGCTGTAATCTTCTCGTGGGTATCTGTTCAAGTCTTTCCATTTTAAAAAAGGTGTATTGTCTTCTTATTGAGTTGTCAGCATTCTTTATGCACTCTGGATGCATGCCTTTTGTCAAACATATAACTTGCCCATATTTTCTTCTTGTCTCTGGCATACCATTTTGTTTTTTTCTTGGTGATTTTTTGATGTAACTGTTTGTGGGTTCTCCTTTGTTCCTGAAGTTTGCTAACTTTAGGTGCTCCTCTCGCTTCCATGGTGTGGAGCCGCTGGTGGCTTACTTCCTAGGCTTCCCAGACCTGTGCCAAGAGGCCAGAGCCATGTGTGGGGCACGTTCCTCCTGATGGCCTGGCAGCAGTTTGGATGCAGAACTTGGGATCCAGAGTTGGCTCTTTGACCAGGTCTGCCCACCCCCTTTCTTTTTTTTAAACATCACAGTGTTACCTTTTCCCTCTTCTCCTGGGCACGTGTGTCCATGCGGGTCACCAGATGCTGGAGCTCTCTGGGGCTGGGTGGGCCCCTGGCAGACCCTGCCCTGCTGTGTCCCACCCTCAGTCCTGTTGCCCCACTCTTGCTGGCTGGCTGGCAGGAACGGCCCTGGTGTCCTTCATGCTTGTACTCCCTGAGGGAAGGCAGCCCCTGCCTGCGGGCCACAGCAAGGCTGCTTTTCCACAGATTGATTTTAATTGAGGCTTGGGCAGGGCACAGCGGTGCCAGCAGCCAGGAAGATGGCACAGCCAAAGGCAGGGCTGTAGGATGGCCGCTTGCTTTCTGTGCATCGTGGGCAGTATGCGGTGGGGGTGGGTGGGGGGTGGCGTCAGAGGCACGAGGTCGTTGGAACACTAGGATGGACTTAGGCCTCCCCTTCACCGCCAGTAGGGGCGCGCATGGCCTCTTTCCACCTCCCTCACCCTTGGCGGTCAGTTGGACTTGGGTGTTTGCAAGGCAGCAGCTGCCTAGTGCTCCCTCCTTCCTATGCTCCTGCTCAGAGATGTGTGTAAAGAGCCGCTTTCTTTTCCCACCCCACCCTTTTGCTCTCCTTTTGATATAGCATTATGGATTCATGGACTCTTCTGTTATTTTTCTTCAATATGTTGTAATTCATTAACATAATTATTACTCCTTTTGGTGCTCATATTATCCCACATTTGGTCCACGGGAGCCCTTTGAATGGACTCCTGTGCCATTTTGACATATCCCCACAGCCTTTGAATACTTCTTTGTAGCAAGATCTTTTTAAACCTCTTCCTTGTTCTTTATTTGCCTTTTGTTCCCTCTCATGTCATTTGGATTTTGAAAAGGATTTCCGTAATTTTTTAGTGGATTGATTAACTGACTTCTGAGAATTAAAAAAAATATGGGGTTGATTCTTGTTATTTGTAGTAGTTATACAGCCCCTGAATTAGGGACTACTGAGCCGTTGCCTGGACAGGTGGGCTTCCTGTGCCCTCCCACTCCAGCTTGTGCTCCCTGTGTTTCTGTTTAAAGACTCCTTTTGTCTTTTGCTTCCTCCTTCAATTTGCATACAGTGAAGTAAGTCTTCAGAGCATTTTAGAGCTGCATTTCAACCAGCCCCCTGAATGGTGCCTTGGGGAAGGGCGAATGGACCTCAAGGTGACGGGGCTCCTTGCACCTTTCCTGTGCTTTGGAACACCAAGGTCTATTTTAAAAACATTGAAATCACCAACAGAAAGCACAGAAATGTGGAAAACTTGCACCACATACCCCACGAGAAGGCCGCTTGTTTGCAGCAGCCTGCTCTTAGCCTCTGTTGGGTACTGCGTGTGGGGCGCGTGCCATTTGTGCACGGCGGGTCTGTGGATAATGAGGATCAACTACCTATTGTTTTTGTTGAGTTTGCCCTGTGCAGCTGGAGAGGTGTGTTCGAATATGGGTATTAGGAAGAATAATTTGATTTTACCTTGAGCACTTTTTTCTTCTGAGTGGCACTGATGAGGTGTGTGGGGAGTCTGGCGAGGTCAGAGAAGCTGGCTGTCTTAGCAAAAGGAGTTGAAATATAACGGTCTGAAGTTTAGTTCTTGGGTTGCAGCTGATGTCGGTGAACAGGGGTCTTCCTGATCTAATAAACCAGAGTATATTTCTGAATATCGTTTGTGGTTTGAACTAAATTTCCTACAGGACATAAATCTCCTTAGCTTAGGAAAGAAGTGTGGACTTGAAGGTTATTACTTTAATAGATAATAAAAGCAAAAATGGGAGTTTTTCATTCTTCTGTTATTGTTTTGCTAGAGAGTTATTTTTTTAAAAGTCAGTGTTTTTGAGAAATGATTTACAGACAGTAAAATTCACCACTTTAAGTGTGCCTATGCAGTTGTATAACCACCACTGTAATCTCTGTGTGAGAATGTTTCCATCACCCTCGCGTGCAGCCTCCTCCCTCCGCCTGGCGGACACTGATCTGTTTCCTGACACTTTAGCTGCACCTTTTCTTCTGTCCTTTCTCATCTGTTAACTCAGTGTATTTTCTTGTTATGAATTTCTGTTTTTTATTTCTTGAAGTTCCATTTGTGTCTTTTTAAATATCTTCCATTTGCCTCCTCATCATGCTTGTATTTTCCTCTATCTTGTGCTCATCCCATCATCGTGGACGTTTCTGGGTCTGTTTTTTATTGAGTTTTCTTCTAGTTAGGAGTCTTATTTTCCTGCTTCTTTGCATGCCTGTTTTTTTTTTTTTTTCTTTCTTACAGAAATTAGGTTTATAGGAAGCCAACTGATTTTTTCTTATATACCAGACTTTGTGAAATTTATGTTGCTGGGGACTGGATTTTGTTCTGTGCCTTTTAATAATATTAGATGTTTTTGTGGGATGTTTTT
>PVIY010060353.1:0-11668 GCA_004026745.1 Myrmecophaga tridactyla
TTATATTTATGTCTCTCCAATAGGTCTGCAAACTCCTTGAGAAAAGAATTTGCTTATTCATACTTGTGTCCTTTCCAGCCTCTAGCAAATATGTCATATACAAAATATGCAAGTAAATATTGATCACATTTCAGCTTATATAAAAATGGATTTTAAAGATGTATGAATTTACACAAACATGCAGTTTTAGTTTTAGCACCTCCTTGGGGAACTTTTGTATTCCATCATGCCCAGTGTTTTAAATACTGCCGTGGGTCACTGTGGATTTGGGTCTCTGTGATTGAATACATGTGGGAATCTGCATCAGTTCTTTGAGAAATTTTATAGTCTGTGTCCCTGGTAAATGATGTAAATGTGTCTACTCCCATTTATTATTATGACCATTAATGACAGGTATTTCATGAAATTGTAGCATATTTCAGTTTAGCACTAGGGTGTACAAATTCCTCTATAGCATTACTGGATGTTAAAATCATGATATTCACTTGTCTTTGTGAATTTTAAAGTGATGCCATAGGAAAACAGGTGGCAGAAGATTTAACATAAAATTAACTAGAAAAGAAACCACATAAATTGACAGTTTTTTAAATGATTCTTTTGGCAATTAAGTATATGAAACAATTGACATACTTATTTTGTACAGAGAAGTGCATTAACTTAGGCACAACTTTGAAACTTTCTACTTCATCACTGCCAAGCATATCATTTTCCAATCTAAAAACCAACAGGAAGATATATGGATGGACTCACTTTACAGGGGATATTGCCCTGTACACCCATAAGTGTATATTGAAATGCCACAGATGCCATCAGATATAGAATCATACTGTGTTCAGTTGAAAATGTGCCTAAAATCAGCGTGCTTATGTTGATAGGCTTCATAGATAATTCTGAGCTGAAAGTCTCACAGTTTTTCTATTTCTAGTAACTTTTTTACTCTGATAGGAAATTTGAAATGGTTTTATTCATCATTTGGTATTCCCAGGTCCACCACCTCCTACGTTGTTTTCTGATAGTGTTGTCATTCTTCAATGTCTGCTATTCTTCAGTTGTCACTCCAAATGCTGGTCACTTTCTTGGCAGTGGATAAAGCCATTTCCTTTCTTGGATGTATACAACAGATATTTCTACTTGTTACCTGTGGGACTATAGCTCTGCTATGGCTTATGATCACTGTGTAGGAATCTATAACCCACTCCCATATTCAGTTAACATGTCACCCACTGTCTATATGCTACTCATCATTGTTCTCTATGTTGGTGGAATTTTGCATGCTGCTACACACAGTAGCTACTTTTAGTTTATACTTCTCTTACATCCAATGAATTTAGAATGTCTTTTATGACATCCCCCCACTCCTCACTATTTATTGTTCTGACACATCAACCAGCTTTTACTCTTCTACTCTGTGGCTACTTTTGAGAAACCACTGTATCATGGTCTCCTATCACTTCATTCTCTTGGCAATTCTGAAAATGTGTTCCATCAAAGGGATATAAAAATATTTTCTATACATGGCTCTATATAACTGGAATGTCAATTATTATTAGACAATCATCTTCATGTATGTGAAACCAGGTTCCAGTGATATGATAGTTTCTATATTGTACACTATTTTGATTCACAGACTTAATCCCATCATCTATGTTTGAGGAACAATGATGCTCACAGGGCAATGAAAAAAATCTTTGAGTGAAGTTGGGGCTCAGTCCATATCTCTATGATCAGAAACTAGGGGAGAAAATGTCTTCATATGAGGATAGTGTTCATATATCTCAGAATATTTGCAGAGAAAACAATCAGATCTGCTGTTCTAGTTTGCTAGCTGCCAGAATACAATATACCAGAAACGGAATGGCTTTTAAAAAAGGGAATTTAATAAGTTGCTAGTTTACAGTTCTAAGCCTGAGAAAGTGTCCCAATTAAAGCAAGTTTATAGAAATGTCCAATCTAAGCCATCCAGAGAAAGATACCTTGGTTCAAGAAGGCCGATGAATTTCAGGGTTTCTTTCTCAAGTGGAAGGGCATATGGTGAACACAGTCAGAGTTTCTCTCTCATCTGGGAAGTTATATGGTGAACACGGTCAGGGTTCCTTTCTCACCTGGAAGGGCACATGGTGAATATGGCATCATCTGCTAGCTTCTCCTCTTGGCTTCCTGTTTCATGAAGCTCCCTGGGGGGCATGTTTCTTCTTCATCTCCAAAGGTTGCTGGTTGGTGGACTCTGCTTCTTAAGGTTATGTCATTTCTGCTCTGCTCTCTCTGAATCTCTTATTCTCCAAAATATTTCCTCTTTTATAGGACATCAGAAACTGATCAAGGCCCACCCAAATGGGTGGAGATAGGCCTCTACCTAATCCAGTTTAAAAGTCACTCTTGATTAAATCACATTTCCCAGGAGATGACCTAATTACAGTTTAAATGACTGCCTTTATGAAATGGGAACAGGATTAAAACATGGCTTCTCTAGGGTACATACATAATTTCACAGCAGCACACCTGCCATTGAAGCATATAACATATATTTATATAATATTTATGCTATGTATAATATTATATTACATAATATTAATATCTATACTACATAAATCATATCAGCTATATGTCTATGACTATGCTCACTTATCTGTGTTATATAATCATTGATTAATTTATATTGATAATGATAGTTTTGTATAATTTGACTTTCATTCATTATAATTAACAGTAATGTCTTTGGGTTTCAAATGCTAGACATATCCTGACATTGTTTATAGTAAGTTTAGCTTTCATTTTGAGCTTAATTCCTCTTCTGGAATCCCTGAGAAGGAAATCCAAAAAGCTATTTCCTTGCTCTCTGGGTAATCACATTTTTTAAATCCATTTTCTGGAGCTCCTGTTTGCAATGTTTGAGACAACACCATAGATTCTTATTTCATCATTTCCTTCCCATTGTCCAATCCCAGGAACTGATTAGATCCATTCTGAAACTCACCCAAATATTTTGTGATGATATGATACTATATATTTAGTGTATAATTAAGGCTGTGGAAAAAATCAAATAAAAGTATAGCATAAGGAGTAACTTAAAACTGGGTACCATGTACAGATGGTGTATGATCTTAAAAATGAGCTTAATATCAAAGTTTCCTATGTTGCTGGGTCCTTTCTCTGTTTCTATTCCTGTTAACTATTAGAACTGATCTTCCATGTATCATCATTCCTAAATTTATACTGTGAAAAAATCTCTGAGACATGATCTTACATCCCTTCAATTCACAATTCACAGCTGTTTTGTCTTATTTATACTCTTTTGTTTATTTTAAATCCAAGATTGGATTTTGAAAGTCCTTAACTGTGGAGTGGAAATGAACACTACTTTCAATGAAATTCACTGCTTTCTCAACAATGATACTTGTCCTAGAACTCCACCAGGTTATTCCAATCAGAACAAAGTAATGAAAGGCATAATTATTAATTTTGAGTTTGTGATTCAATCTAATAACTTTTGAGACCTCAGTTTATAATCAATTGTGTAAAGAAAACTGTGAAAGTTTTATTGGAAGAAACATGTTTCGTAGCAGAAAATGGCTAAATATATATTCAAATTTCCTCTTCAAACAACAATAAACCAATTTTCAGAGACAGAACTCTGACTATAATATAGACCACATGGTGTTTCATAAAAAATTAAGCTACTTGTAGCCACAGTATGTTAAAATTTACTTCCCTGATTATAATCTGCTGAGATGATTTTCTGAAATAAAGGGGGAAAAACTTCAAAACTGTATTTATGTATCTACCTCTTAGAATAATTAAAAGATTTGCAGGATCCCAGGATCATTTTTACATACCTACCATTCGAAAAACTGTTTCAAATTTTTATGTAAAGTTTCAATCAAGTTGGTCTTCTGGTTTCTTGGTCTAATTTTTCTTTCAAATTAACCACAAGTAATCTTTACATGGGTAAAGAAGATGTGAGCACTAGGAACAAGGATGCATTCTCTTATGCCTAGAAATATATGGTCAATAATTCATTCAGCATATGAGCCAAAAATAGATGTCAAGTTAATCACTTTCCCCATTTTTTCCCTAAAAGTAGAATTTAAATGCTAAGACTAACAGTCTCCAATGATTTTCTCTATTAAAGTTAAACAAGAATAATGATTTATTTTACTCTCAGATTAATAACATTTTACTGTTCATTTCCCAACTTAATGATCATTCCCTCAACTGTGAATTCCTTGATTTCCCAGGCTCCATGGCACAGCAGTTTTACAGCATATGGTAAAGTCATTTCTTAATATTTGTTGTTTGGTGTACTTGATTAATATCTATCTCTGCCAGTTCAGTGACCCTTTTATTTGCATAAAGACAATAATTATGCTATAAGTATACATAATTTTATCCACGGATCCATATCATAATTCCTGGAATATGTTATTTACTCAGAAAATATTTTTAAATGAATGCTCAATCAAGTAATAAGGAATAATAACAATTGTTAGCATTTAAATGCATTACATAAACTTAGTCATTTATCCTGATAACAATTCTAAGTGATGGTTCTATAACTATCTATAAGTGTAGTTGAGGAAATAGAAACAATTCAACTCTAAAAAATGTGTGCAAGTTCATGTAGCGCTTAAGAGTGATACCAGGTGTGCTGGCTTTAGAATATGATGTGCCCCAGAAAAGCCATGTCTTAACCCTAATTAAATGTTTTAGAGGCAGCCCTTTCTTTCAATCGTAGTACAATACTGTAGTTTGGAAACTTTTGATTTGATTAGATTATCTCCACAGAGATTTGCCAAACCGAATTGTGGATGTAATGTTCTGATTAGATGGAGATGTGACTCCACCCATTCTAGATGGGTCTTGATTAGTTTCCTGGATTTCTTTAAAAGATGAAACACTTTGGAGAGTGTCAGAAAGGACAGAGCTAACATAAATTTCAGAGCAGAGTTGATATAGATGTCAACACTTGAAGAACAGAGGACATGAATGTTGGGATATTCTTGAAGCCCAGCAGATGTCACCATGTGATGTTAAGCAAGCGAGAACCTGGAGAGAGGCAAGGGAACCCAAGAGATAGAAGCCAGCCCAGGAGAAGCAAAGTGAGGAACCCCCACAGGAACAGAGGCTATAAGCAGTGAAATCCAGGAGCACAGGACCAGTAAAGGCAAGCCCTGTGACTACCCTGTTGGCAGAGGTATTCCTGACCCATTGGCTTTTCCTGAACTAAGATAACTTTCCCTAGATGTCTTAGTCTGGAAGTTTTTAGAACTGTAAATGTGTAACTTATTAAATTCTGCATTTTAAAAGCTTTTTCAGTTCTGGCATGTCACATTCCGGCAGCTAATAAACCAAAACACCAGAGTCAAACCTAAACTTCCTGGCTATATAGTACCTGTTTTAAGCACTTTAGTACATAGAATGAAACAGCAAACTGATCTTTCTTCTTTGCTAATTACATTAACAGGCCTCCAGAAAATATCATATGAAGTAGTAAAGGATATTATATTGTCAATGGTGGAAATAAGTGAGGAAAAAGAAACTATGTAAAAAATAGACTATTAGAAAATGAATTACCACTGCTTTTGGAAAGTCATTCAAATGTTTGATACATTAGAATTTGCAGTTTTGGGGCATGAGTGATCAATTTTGAAGATATTAAAAAGAAAGGAGGTGAGGTAAGATCAATGTGGATAAAGAGGCTCTTATAAAATTATTCAATTTTTCTCCAGGTATGTTGGGAAATCATGTAGGTTATATGAAAACAAGTGGCATGATACAACTTACTTTTTTATTAATGTCAATCTTTTTCCTACATAAAGCTCAAGGGAAATAAGGTAGAAAACAGTGGAACAATATAGAAGGCTTCGTCAATTGTTTAAAAACACAGATAATGGATTTTGGGCAAGGGTCATGGCAGAGGAGGTGTTGAGAAATTGTCATATTCCAAATACATTCTGTGCATAGAATCATCATATGCTGATGGACTGAACATGAGGCAAGTGATGTAGAAAAAAGGCCAGGATGACTCAAATCTTTAAATAAACAAGTAAGAGGATGGCTTCCCATTAATTGAGATTAAATTTTAGATATTGCTAATACCTCTCTGAGAGTTCTCTTGTGATATAAGCCATTTTAATTATATAATTAAACTCTTTAATATAGTTTGTCACTTAGTATGCTCACTAAATATGACATTTCTTTTTTGCACAAAAATTAGGATACAAGAAAATTGAAAGAGGAAAATGAAATGTTAATCTTTAGATATATTTTCTTCCAATTATTTTTCTTTATGCATATAATGCTTATTTTTAGGTATAGTCATGCATGTAAATTTTTATCACACTGTATTTTCAGCAACATTCTGATTTTATTTATATTTGTGATACAGTTTGACTTATATTACATGAGATGTTTGTAAAGCCCACAAATCCTGTATTTTGCATTGGCAGGAACAGCCCAACCAACTTCTTCCTAGGAAGGTGCATCATCTGATGAATGGTTATTTTTATATCAAAAAAAGGAACAAAATTTTGGCACTTCACTTAATTAATCTACATAGTAGACATACTGTTGTACTAACTAAACAATGTTTGTGTGACTTATTTCATTATTTTAGTGTACTATATTTTATTTAATGTAACATGAGGGAAGAAAATGAAAATCAGTTTTAACTTAATGACTAAAATCTCACTTCCTCTCTATATAACCATGTGAAATGTCTCATGAATTTTACAATAATGAAGATAATATAATCAATTTTCCCATAGCTTTATAAGCTAATCATACAAGGAAAACTGTTAACACTCCACAATTTTAAGGGAGAGTTTGATAGTATGGATCAAAGTATCAAAACTATTGTGGTAGTTAGAATCAGCTGTCAACTTGATCAGGTGAAGGCATCTAGTTCTGTTGCTGTGGATATGAGCCAATGGTATGTGAAGCTCATCTGTTGCTGATTACATCTGCAGTTGGCTAGGAGGCGTTCCTGCTGCAATGAATGATGTTTGACTTAATTGGCTGGTGCTTAAATGAGAGAGCACAATGTAGCACAGCCGAAGCAGCTCAACATACCTCATCTCAGCACTTGCAGCTCAGTACAGGCGTTTGGAGATGTAGAAAGGGATCACCCTTGGGAAAGTTGTTGGAACCCAGAGGCCTGGAGAAAAGGTCGGCAGCGATTACCCTGAGCCTTCCTCACGTAAGAAAGAACCTCAGTGGAAATTTAGCTGCTTTTCCTCTGAAGAACTAACAAAATAAATCCCCTTTTATTAAAAGCCAATCTGTTTCTGGTGTGTTGCATTCCAGTAGCTAGCAAACTAGAACAACTATTATATTATATATTTGATGATTTTGGGAAACAGAATTCTTCTCTTCAACAGAAATTCAGTAATACTGTGGAAAATTTCCTTGGAGATGAAAAAGCCACCATCAATTTATTTCCCAATAGTTTTCTTTGGGGCTTAAGCCAAAATAGAGACTGATGGAGATTTTCTATGTCAATTCGACCTCAATATGCTACACTTGCTCTTTTAAAATCACCATTTTGTCACATCACTGAAATACAGTTTAATTGTACTCTGAAATGATATTAAGAGAAATTGAAGAAAGGATAGTTCTCAAAACTAAATTTATAACGAGTATTTCTTCCTGAATCTTTTTCTTTTTTGCATGCTGTATGGTGGGTGTCACTTCATTCTTTTTCCATGTGACTATCCTGTTAGTGCAGCACCATTTCTTGAATTTTGGGGGGAGGGGACTGCATGGGTCTCTTGTATGGCAGGTGAGAATTCTACCACTGAACTACCCTTGCACCCCCTCTTGCTGAATCTTTGTTGGTGGGATTCCACTATATCATCTCTAATAGTAAAATAATTTGGGGGGGATCAGGAGCAAGAAAAAAACGGAAACATGGCTTTGTTTATAATTCAAAATTATTGGGAATTTATCCTTGACAATAATTGAATGTCATTATTTATATATATATATATATATTCCTCCATTTTGATTCTATCAAATTCTGTTTCATGTGTTTTTGAAGCTGTTAACAAATTGCACACTTTTCAGAAAAATTAGTTATATTGTTATTTATATTGTGCTTCATATCTTTGGAATACAGAAGTCTATTTTTTGAATAGCATTAATTTGCCTATGAAATTTTATATGCTTATAATTACAGATATAATTTTGGCATTCTATTACTATTCACTGATTTCTTATAGACATCAGGTAGTTGGGACTTATGTTTTAATAGAGTCAATTATTATGCCATTTATTTGGGCTGCTGAGAACACTTTGAAAATCAATTATTTCTGGGTTATTTTCAATTTATTTCATATATTATCTTGAAATACTGGATATTTTGATTTATTTTTGTTAATAAAACATTTAATATTAACTTTCATTATTGCTATTGGATTTCTTTAACCACATCTAGTTTCATTAAATTGCTAGTATTTTTCTAGGGGAATAAAATTCAACTATTTAAAATATTTTAATGCTTTTAATATTATTACGATTGTTTCTAGGTAACCAAGCTGGCAGCATAAGATATTCTAGGGTTCTGTATGCCCACAGAACCTTTAATGATGGGAAATAATTGGCTGTGTCACCTTGATCAAAACTTCAGAAAACAGATATAAACATTCCATAGACTGGGTGAGTGCTAAATCAAGAAGATTCAACTTAAACTGATAGCAAACCCTGGCATATTCCCTATATCTCTTCAGTGCACTCATTGTGAGTCCCTGGCTCTGTTTATAGTGAGTAGAGTAATTTTATGGTGTACAGTATGGTGCTTATAAGTTCCACTCTATCTAGTGGCAGCTTTGTAATCCAGACCCAGGACACTCATCTCTCTCTTCCGTTCCTAGTATTTGCCCTGCAGAAAGAAACACCTTGCAGACAGTGCAAGAAACAACCAACAAGTATGACAGACAATTGAGCACCTTGCCGGGGCAAAAATCTTTTTCTTAGGGATAGAGGTACCAATAAACAGGATGATTTCTGACATTAGGACAAAAGCTCAGTGTAAGGCTCAAGAAAAAATTATTGCCAGCCAAAACAAAACTTGATACCCCTTATCAAAAGACAGCACAATTAAGGCTCCTTACAATGTATCATTGCATAATGTACATGTACAGTATTGTTTTAAATTTAAAAATTACCAATTGTAAAACAAAGCAAGACAATGTGAATCACATTAATGAAAAAGAAAAGTAGAAACCGATATAAGATGAACCCAAAGTTTGAACTGTGCTGAAAAACCATTTCTTTTAATCCAATATTATGGGGACAGTCGTATTGTTGGGTGCATTATTTGATTAGGTTGTTGCCATGAAGGTATGGGCCTGCTCATTTAAGGTTGGTCATAACCCACTTACTGAAATCCTTTAAGAGGGAGAGATTTTGGAGGAAGCACAAGCACTTGGAGATAGAAAATGCCCTAGGAGATGCTAAGCTAAGAGATGAAATCCAGAGATTGCCTAGGAAAAGCAATAAAATACTGGCAATGACTTCTGAAACTCTCAGGCTTTATATTATTATTTGTTATGGATAAGATATTTTGTTTTGTCCTTGTTCTTAGGATATGATATTTACTACAAGTGTGCATTGTGGTTTTTATTTGTTTGGTTGGTTGTCTTAACTTCATGCCTGAGTTAATAGGAGATATTCCTCATAATGACTGAGTCATAAATCCAGCTTCTCCCAGTTCTTTGTGAACTCTGGCAAGAATGTACTTCTCTGATACCTGTTGCAAACATTCTTGGCTTGTTGATTCTCCATCTGCACATATGATTCTCAGTCTTCAGCTAAGAACCTCAGGGAATCCTAGTACTGATATTTGGGCATCTTTGTTGGATGCTGATGTTCTCTGTTCCAATTTCTTCAGTGGTGGCAACTCCAATCTCTACCCCTTCAGATATGCAAGACCTTTATACTCTGCTTGTAGTCTGTAATTTTCAAGTCTGTAAACCATACAGAAATGCAGGATAAACATGAATCCATTCTCTTATATTTCCATTATCTCAGGAATAACTAACTGAAATGTTAGGTCTTTTCCCAAACACTGAAGACAATTTTCATCTGCATTTTGTTCAGGTTTAGATTTGTTGATGAAAACAGGTTAATTCTTGTACCACTTACATTGTCATAGCAGACACCAAAATCTAACCATAGATTTTAAATCTCTTCTGATTTAATTGATATGGTTTGAAACATATGGCATAAATTTCAGGCACTGCTCAGTTGCCTCATTACTTCCTTCCATATTTCTACGTTATGAATATTTGATGTACCTAAACAACCTCCTAAAACAGCAAGTCAGTGTTCAATACAACCATATGAAATAGTAATTCATCTCCTAAATTTGAAGACTGTAAGTGATTTATTACTTAATGTTATACCATTTGATGTTACTATAGCATTTCTCAAATTGCTGAAGTAATTGAATGCTGAAGTCATTCAAATTTGTTTTAATTATAACATGTATAGAGTACTCCTAGAAATAATTTTCTCTATATAATTCTCAGGAGAAGGTTTTTTACATCTTTTTCTTCAAGTGATAGAGCCATTGATTTAGCATTGGAATGACACTGGGATAAAACACAGAAGCCACATGTTCCTTGGTCAGGGGGGATATTAGCCCATAAATTTAAGGTCATTGCTTCAACTCATGTCATTTCCAAAATCAGGTCAACTAGTTAATTTACCACTGAATTCTATTAGCCCCTTTTATATTAAATCACTTTAAAAATCAAAATTAACAGCACCAAGAAATTTCCATCTTATATCCAAACACATGAGGTTGTAGTATGTCAGTGGACAGATCATTGAAACGAAATAGAATGGCAGAAATCTAGATCTTTTCAGAAACTGTGTGAAATGATTTGCAGTAATCTACTATGCAGTAGAATGAAGATGTTAATACTTACCTTAGAAGATTGGAATAAATGTAGAAGAGCAAACTTACATTAGTAAGATTTAATCTTTAAAATGATTTTAAATATAGAATCTCTGAATTAGGTTGGCTCTCACAGTCACAGCTTCGTGTATTGTATCATTATGTCACCTAATTTCTAAAAATATCCCAATTGCCTTAGGTCTTCTTGGGTAGTAATCAAGATGTTTATTGCGATGTTACACTATCATTGAAATAATATTTGCTTGAAAATTCATTTTTCATTCAAAATTCCTGCTTAAATACTAAACACTATGTTGTCCTTTCATAACTAAATAGTTGCTTATTTTATGGCTTTGGGTAGTCTAATTTCTTTAATATCCATAAGTTTTCCTACTCCCTCAAAGAATGTGGTAGGAATGGTAAGAATTATTATATGTGGTAGTTAGAGTCAGTTGTCAACTTGGCCAGGTGAAGGCACCTAGTTCTGTGGCTGCAGAAATGAGCCAATGGTACGTGAATGTCATCTGTTGCTGATTACATCTACTGTCATCTGGGAGGTGTGCCTGTAGCAGTGAATGATGTTTGACTTAATTGGCTGGTGCTTAAATGAGAGAGCTCGACATAGCACAGCCCAAGCAGCTCAGCATACCTCATCTCAGCACTCACAGCTCAGCTCAGGCCTTTGGAGATGCAGAAAGGAATCACCCCGGGGAAAGTTGTTGGAACCCAGAGGCCTGGAGAGAAGTCAAACAGAGATCACACTGTGCCTTC
>PVIY010060354.1:0-11671 GCA_004026745.1 Myrmecophaga tridactyla
TGCTCTCACTTTAACGGCAGACACCATCCAAGATTGAGATTTCAGTTTACGTTGTTAAGTTGCTACTCTAACAATAAGATTCTGAGTCTGATTTTCAGAGATCTCAAGTCTATGGCTACAGGAAATAAGATTTTTCTTCAGGATACTCATAGAAACGTCTACATCTTTCAGACGGCGCTTGAGCTTCTTGTTTGAAACTTTAAGCCCATCCTTTCCACCCTTTAATGTAGCCAGTGTATCTAACAACAACCAGCCAACATCTCTATACCTCTTATTTCTATAAAACTCTGTAAAGGTGTCAAAAACCTTATCCCCCAGAGCCTGGCTTCATACAAGTGAAGTATTAGGAGAATCGAATGGTGATATTTTGATTATTTCTTTTCTCAACTCACCCCATGGATTGGGAGTGTCATTCTGATTATGGGAATCAGAGTCTTTAGTGTCTTTGTGTCCAATCAGATTAGAAAACCATTCATAAAAACCCATTTTTAAGATTCTGTTTCTTAAGAACCACTCCTGGTACCGAGGTGTATTAGTTAGGGTTCTCTAGAGAAACAGAATCAACAGGGAACACTCGCAAATATAAAATTTATAAAAGTGTCTCACGTGACCGCAGGACTGTAGAGTCCAAAATCCGCAGAGTAGGCTGTGAAGCCGAAGATTCCGATGGAGGGTCTGGACGAACTCCACAGGAAAGACTCACCAGCTGAAACAGGAAGAACCCTCTCTTCTGAATCCTCCTTAGAAGTCTTTCAGTGATTAGATTAAGCATCACTCATTACAGAAGACACGCCCCTTTGGCTGATTACAAATGGAATCAGCTGTGAATGCAGCTGACATGATCATGATTTAATTCTATGAAATGTCCTCATCACAACAGACAAGCCAGCACTTGCCCAACCCCCACTTGGCCAAGTTGACACATGAACCTGACCATGACATGTGGCCTAACAGTATTTGAGGTAGAGTATTAGAGATTAAAATACTTTTGGCAAAACCTAGAGTAAAAACTAAATAGTGTTTTGATATTCCAATAGTAGATAAAGTGAAATCATGAATAAAATAATATAACAATATCAAAGAGGGCAAAAGAAAGACACAAAAATTATGGAGCAAAGGAGAACAGATGGTAAAATTAGATTTACATGCAAAAATATCAGTAATTATAGTAAATGTAAAATCATCTGAACAGTCCAATTAAGAATCAGATATTGTCAGTCATGATATAAAGTTCCAATTAGTATGCTATCTCTCTCTGTAAAAGAAACACTATGTTTATATGAAGACACAGATGGCTTAACAATAAAGAGTGAAAAAGATGCATAATGTAAGCACAAATAACGAGAAATGTAGAGTTGCTTTAATAATATCCGGCAAAAAACACTTCAGGAACAAGGAATATTACTGCATAGAAAAATAGATGTTCTGTAGTAGTAAATGGATCTATTCATCAATAAGATATAACAAGTCCTATGATTGTCTATGCACCTAATAGTAGAACTCAAAAATATAGGAAGCACAAATTAGCAGCGCTAAAGGAAGAAATAGACCCACAACTCTTGTTATCGATTTCAGTTTGCTCTTGGTAATTCATAACAAGTGAACAGAAAATCTATTTGGAATATAGATTTGAACACCATTTACTGAGTTGAGATTAGCAGCCTTTGTAGACCACTCCACCCAAACATCGGCAGAATATATATTTTAAGTGCACTTGGAACGTTTACCAAGGAAGACCAGTCCTAGTCCATAAAAAGCCTCTGCAAATATAAAATGACAAGAATCATAGTGTCCTTTGAATAAAATAGAATTAAACTAGAAATCAGTAACAGAAAGCTATTTGAAAAACATTCAAACATTAGGATATTATCACATAGGATATTCTAATAATGCATAGATTAAAGAAGAAATTTTAAAGAATTAGAAAATACATTTAACCAAAAAAAAAAATGAAAACACAACAGATCCAAATTTGTGGGATGCAGCTAAACTAATGGTTAAAAGCAAATTTATGGCTCTAGTAAAATTTTAAGACCAATGATCTAAGCCTCTACTTTAAGGAACTAGTAAAAGAGGACCAAATTAATGCAAAGTCAAAGGAAGGAAATAATAAATTTGGGAATCAGAGTACACGGACAAGCTGTAGGGAAAATATATAAAACCCAAAGATCTTTCTTGTGAAGACCAAAAAATTGATAAAATTCTACATGGAATCACACAGAAAAAGAAAGAAATCAAATATCAATATCACTTTCACTAATGAAAGAGATGGTATTAATACAGATACCATAGGGATTTGAAAGATAATAATGGAATATTATAAATAATTTTATGCCAGTAAGTTTGACATCTATGATTAAATGGATAAATTCCTTAAAAGACAAAACTGCTGTACATTCACTCAAAAGAAATATAGTATCTAAATATCCCATTGTTTATACAAAGTTTAATTTACAATTAACATTCTTCCCACAAAGAAAATTCCAGCTCTACTTTCCTTTACTGGTCAATTGTTTCAAACACAAACTAAAATTACACAAGTAGTTTAATACATACATATTTTCATTCAGAAAATAGAGGAGGGGGAGAGAACATACATTATACAAATTCCAAACCCAGATATAGACATTACAAAGATAAAAAAACCTAATTTCACATGAATGTAGATGCAGAAATCCTTAACAAAGTGCTAGCAAATCAAACCCAGAAATTTCTAAACAGGATTATACATTATGATCCTGTAGTTTATGCCAGGAACCCAGAGTTATTGTAACATTAACAATCAATCAATAAAACTCACCATATTACACTGACATTCTGAAGATTTAGAAAATCTTTTGACAAATTTGAGAAACATTAATAGTAATAGCAATAATATCTCACCAAGATAAGAAAAAATGAATTCCTTAACTTGGTAAATGTTATCTATGAAAATAATACAGTTAACATCATATTTAATAGTGAAAGACTGAATGCTTTGCCCCTTAAAGATAGGGCAAAAAGGCAAGAATACGTGCTTTCACCACATGTATACAACATTATATTAGAATTGTTAGCCAGTAAAATGGGACAAGAAAAAGTATAAAAGAAGTAAAGCACTATTTGTGAAGACAAATTGTATTAAAAAAATAACTACATACTTACACAAACACACACAAACTATTACAGATAATAAGTGAGTTCATCATGATTACAGATATAATTCAATGCACAAAAGTCAAATTTCTTTCATAAACTAGCAATGAAAAATATAATTTAAAATAACATTAAAAATCATGCATTCTCAAGAAGAAATCTAAAAAGACATGTGCAAGACCCTTAAAATTAAATTTATCAGGCATTGTTGGGAGAAATTTAGAAAAATTTAAATTGTATTAAATATTTAGTATAAAGGTAAAGCTCACTATCTTTAGTATATCGTCCCCAAAATTACATCTATAATTTAATGCAATATCAGTAGAAATTCCAGCAAGTGACTGCTGTTTCCTCATTTGTTCAAGTCTTTTTTGTTTTTCATTTTTGTTATTTCTATTGCTATATTATAAAGTTCTTTAATATTTTCTTGTGCAGTATCTAACCTGTTATTATTTGTATCCAATTCATTTTCTGTCTCATACCTTATGGTTTTCATGTGTTTTTCATCTCCGGTCTTCCATAACTAGAAATTTATTTTGGTCTTTGTATCTTTCATGATTCTCCTTAGGGGTCATTCTTTTTTCTATGTTATTAAATATATAGAATATAATTATAATCTCTACTTTAAGGTCCTTGTCTACTAATTTGTGCCATTTGTGTCACCTCTGAATCTGTCTCTATTTATTAAATTTTGTCTCCATCATGGGCAGTATTTACTGTTTTGTTTTTTTCTTTTTGCACGTCTATTAATTATGTATTAGATGCCAGATACTGTGAATTTCATCCATTGGATGCTGGATAATTTTGCATCCCTTTAGATAGTCTTAAACAGGATAGCAAAATGAGCAGTTTTATATTTTGGAAATTAAATGCCAATTCCAATGTATTGGACCAACGAGAAAATTTCACTGGTTAAAAACTACTGTACTAAGTCAGGGGAGAAATTATAAGAGTTTCATCAGTTCCTAATAAAGTGCCTGCCAAATGATGACAGCTGGATAAGTATTTGTTGTATTGCAGTGATTCTTTTTTTTTTTTTTTTTTTTTAAATTTGCATATGGGCAGGAGGCACCAGGGATCGAACTCCAGACCTCCAGCACGGCAGGTCGGAGCTCTGCCTGCCGAGCCACAGCAGCCGCCCTGCAGTGATTCTTAATCATCTAGTAGCAGTTTTTATTTACACTACCCTTTTTGGTTTACAGAATATTTTATATTGGAAAACAATTCTCTGCTGAAGGAAGCTCTCCTGAAGAAGAAGACAGTAAAGTCAGAAATTAAAATGCTTCATATTGATGATTATGGTAAAGTTTTGTGCATGCCATATTATTCAAAACCAACTTTCTCTGCATCTTATTGTTTTACATGTAAATGACTCCCCATCTTTAATATTGTGCTCTTTCTTTAAAAGAACTTCCTTTACAGTTGTCCTTTCCCAAAGATTTTACGGACCGAAACCAGTATGCTCTTCTCTTAATAATGTAAGTATTTTATTTGTTTATGAAATAAGGGAATCTAAATATGTTTCCATCTTTCCTATGTCTCATATGACAGCATTCCGATAAAAAAATAACAGAGGAAGCCCTATGTGTATAGTTACTGGGGCAGCTGGCATATGTGTAAGTTTCCCCAGAAAACCATCCCTAAACTACAAGCAGGGCTATGTAAATTTCTGTGCCTTCTTGCATCCCAAACAGAATTCAGGGCTACACTGGGAATACTGACAGGAGATAATTTGGTTTGTGATGTCTGCTAGCAATTAGTCAAGCCCTGTGCTTTTTATCGGTTATTTATGCAACATTGAGAAAACAGTTATTTCCAATGCTGAAGCAATTGGTTACATTTTTTGCCACTCCTCCTATCAGTTTTCCTTCCTGGATTCATGACTGGCAATGGGCAGTTCCTATGCTTTGCCCACTTTGAACTTGACTTTGGAACTGAATTCATTCATACTTTCTGTGAGACGATATTGTGGCTGTGTAGCTTTGGGCACAGAAGCCCCTAATGGATAACTAACTTGATGTTGAATTAATATTATATTCCCTAGAGTTTTTTTTCCCTTATTGAGAGTCCAACCAACATATTGATATGTCAGTCCTTAAAATTGTCTGGAGTTATATACAAAGTCTTAGTAGAAAAAGTTTTAAAAAACATTATTGCTTCTTATGATTATGAATGTGTAGAGGTTAAGTATTCTGGCTGTGGAATCAGACTGCTTGGGTTAAAATTCTGGGTTTGTCATTCCCTTGCTACGCGTCCTTGTGAGAGTTAACCTCTTATTATACAAACTATGTTTTACGTTTAAATTAAATGCAATACAAAAAATGCTTTTCACAATGCTTCCTACATATGATTTTTAGGATTATTGTGGTAAAAATTCATTATTTGCATGTAGATTACATTGGCTTTACATAGTTATTGTAATATATAGAAGCAATTTGTGATTTCATTTTAACAAGTCAAATATTATAAAAATTACATAATACTTAATATTTTCCTCATTCCAGCATTCATTCCGAAACATAATGCCTTGGTGTCACTTAGTTTCTTTCTCATGCCCAGACCTCTTCCTGTTGTTTTGAATAGCCAGATGGCTCTGAAAGTTTTAGGGGTCTTCCTGAAGAAGTTCTTATTTGCTTTTACTTAACTTCTTCCTCTCTCTCTTCTCTTTCACTTAGATTCCTTCAATTACCATTTTAACTATAATTGTGATTTATGGAAGAAAATATTTGAAGCACTAAAAAGAGACCAAAAGGAATAAAAAAATATATATCCTTAATTCATCCTCTCTCTCAGATATATTTCCCTTTGAGGAAAGAAATTATCTTTACTCACTGAAAAATAAGGTTTCTTAGGGAAAAGAATCCTGCTAGATACCCTTTAGTATTTACTGACCTTCAACATGGAATATGATAGAAATGACTCACTTGTATAGTTGGACATGCACACTTGTCTCTCCACTGGCTCCAAATAGTATCATACACTGTGGGGGAAAAGCAGACAAGAAGTACAGACTCTTCTCGGCATCAGACTTGTGCTTTGTCTGGTTGATGTTTAGCTTATAGGAGGAATATAAAGGTTAGCATAAGAAGCCAATTTAAGGATTTATCTTGTTGCAAAGAATAAATCTTTTTTTTAGAAACAGGAAAGAAGAGTAAAGGTTTTGGGGATTCAAATCTCAGCTCAAAGATTTACCAATGTATTGCTTAATTTATTTAAGCTTCTTTTTCCTTATAAATAAATTGGATATAATAACATGGGATATATATATTATGTATATATGTATATACATAATATATATATAATCACTTTATTTGGTAGAACATAAACACTTGCACATGGCATTTAATAAATTGTAACCATAATAAGAGTCATTATTCATAGTAGTATTTCAAATATGTAATTATCAACATCAGAATTAATATGCAATTTAGCATCCATAAAGTTATTTGAAAGACACATACTATTAAAGGATTGTAGTCATGCCAATAGCATTTACTTTGCTACGTTTTGGTTGATGAAGGGAATAATGAAAGCAGAAAACGATTCATTAGTGTTTATTTCCTTTTTATATGTTGGTTATATTAAATATTAATTTACTTTATCCAAACTCCTTGGTGTTCAGAATTAGAATCTCAGATGTTTTGCTAATATTTAATAATTCAAAATGTAACTTGAAAAAAAATAAACCAAGGTTGTTCTTTTTATTTTAAAAATGATCTGTTGTTTTAACTTGCATTCTCATGCCTGAAATATTTATGCTTGGAAGCATATACGGGATGGAATAGCTTAAGTATAAAGTGTTTTTTTATTCTGCCTTAAGTTGCTTGTATTTTCTTTTAAGTTGCTTGTATTTTAAAGGAATATATTTTTCTCAGAAGATTAAACAATGTTTTCAGTGACAAATGGACACCCCAATTTCTAAAAGAAATAGAAAATAAATTAAATGCTTTTATTTTTTTGTTCAATGATCAATTAGAGTGTGGGAATGATATATAGAGGGTCTATTGTTCAAATGAGGCTAAGAGATGATTTGATGATTTTAGCATCGTTATTTTATGGCTATCCTGTGTAGAGTATGTGGTACCTGACAGGCTATGAGTCCTTTCTTCATCCATAGAGATGGTTTAAATGCAGAAAATTCTATGATGAATGTGTGAGTCAATACAAACTGTAACAGGTACTTGAGTGGCTGAGAGGAAGATTGGCTTTGAAGGAAGTGGCCTTGGGTCATTTGGAAACCCCACTTTCTCTAAGTCTTCATTGGAAGTGTCAGAAGACGTGGTTTTCTGAAGACCTGTCTGTGGTCATATTTTTTTGAAACACAAACCGAAATCATGATATCGAAAGTACAAGCAAATCAGTAGGACAGAATATTCAACTGTAACAGAAAATCTAAGACTCATTGCAACCACAGATGTATCCCATTAGCCTGGATTTACTGTGGCCTCTGTGTGCCCATCACCCCCTTTTCCTAGTCTAAGTCAATTCCTCTTCCAGTGCCTTCTCTTCTTTTCCCAATCCTTCTTTTTCACCAGATAGGGAGTCCTGAAGATGTCAGAAATTTAATTCCTTCTTTATATCCATTCTATCCACATCTATATCCATTTCAGCTTTTATAACCTTGAATTGCTATCCATATTATTTTTATTTCCTATTCATGTATATCTAATTTAGTACAGTAAACATTTACCAAGTTCCTGTGCTGATGGCTGTTTGGAGATAAAAACAGGTTACAAGCTTCTTGATATCTATAATAGTTTTTAAGATTTGCTTAGCATATCTCAAAAATCCCTAGCACACTTAGAAGAAACTTATTCATTAACCTGCAATTCTGTGGGAAGTATCCTCCATTGTAGATATTTATTTGGTAAATATAAATACCACTTTAATATGCCTAGACCTTAATACAATGTAGTCCAGAAAGGTATACTGTTATTAAAGATAAAAAGATTTTAATTTTTTTTAAATTTTACTGTCTCTGAAGAAAAATGAGTTGAGCTGAGGTGTTTAAATCAGTACCATCTTCTCTTTCCATTTTCTACTCTTTCGTGTTGAACTTACCCATGCCACAGTTATTAAAGGCCTAATCCAGCAAGACAGAGACTGTACCACAAATTATATTACTTTCCAGTATGTGGCATGCTCTATCATGCCTCTCTGCTTTTGTTCCTCCTCCCTGAATTTATCTTCCTTGAAATTCTAGTGAATTTTGGTCCTCCACCTATACTTATCTCCCTGAAGCTTTCCTGATTAGTCCAGCTAATTTCTCCTTATTAGTCCAGCTAATTTCTAGCACAATCCAAATCCATGTCCACTTCTGCAGACTTGTCCAAGGGCTCTCCATATGCCTTATGCCAAATTGATCATATTGTCATTTCTTCACATTTTCTTAATTTTTGTAAGGATGTTTTTATATGCTATTTAGGAAAGTTCTGACTTTCACTACATTTTAGAACAACAATCCTGAAATAAGATTTGCAAGTTAGAAGTGAGTATTTGGATAAATAATTTGCTAAATGGCTTATTGAATATTCAATATCTTAAGAAAATAGAAGTTAAAAATATTTTATACAATTCATATACTAAACAATGTCTGATTCATTTGTGTGGTCCTCATATCAACTAGCTTTTACAATAAGAATTGTTCTGAAAATATTTGTTGAGTGAACAAATGAATAATGTTCAAATGCCAAATGAACAGGGCTAAAGTTTTCCCAATAAGCTATTCTAACTGGGGAGCATTATTCATTTTAATTTAGGTATTCTCATCATTTGATGAATATTATGCATATGAGAGTCCCACAATTTGGTCTTCTTGATGGAAGTGCGTTGTTTGCCAGCTGTTTTTTTCCCTATAATTATTTGTTGAATGGTAGAATATAATTAATTGATACATTCAGAGTGAGTGCAATATTTCAGTTACTCTTTTCTAGTAGTCAAGATAATATCATCACCAGTTTCTTATGCACACATTTTCCTTTTAGCACACAACAGGATATACCGTTTAAAGTCGTGTACTACATGGAGCCCATGGGATCATAACCTCTTGTCTTGATATTTGTACCTTGGGCATTATCTAAGAGTCCATGCTCTTCATCATGCCCCATAACAGGCAGATTTCGTATCTGGATGATTGGATCTATCAACATTTTCTATTCTGACCCCTGTTCTTTGCTTCTTCTTCCTTTTCATAAGTTCTTTTAGTTGCTTTTCCACTCTGCCCCAAGGGTGAACTTTGTGAATTACTATTTAAAAACGGTTCTTTTCTGTCTAAAATTCTCTCATTATTTATCATTCAAATTATTGAAATTTCACATTCCCTAGCAAAGCATGCAAAAGTCTTCATGATCTGCTTACTACTTATCTTTGTATATTCATTCTAAGCCACCCACCCCTTAGATAGCGATTCAGTGTTTGAGATATACCAATCTACTTTATACTGAAAAAATAGCGGCCACTCAGTCATCCCTCTATGACTTTTTACACAGTTTGACAGTGTCTTTAGTTTCTTTGTCCAACTAGGAAAGCTCTATTTGTACTTCAGGATACATTTCCACATAATTCTATGCACTCCTTTGTTGTAACACGTGATCACACCAGATTACAAATGTTTACTTTATTGTATTTTCTATTAGACTGTAAATTCCTTGCTGGTGAGAACTCCTTATGTATTGTTTTGCTTTTTCACAGTGACTGCAGCATTATTGGTAGGGGAAATGAGTGATTGAATAACCAAACAAATCCATCAACCCAGAGTTTACCATCAGAAATGGATTAAGTCGAGGCAGGAAAAGGGGGAGAAATAAATTGTTTGAGTTTATATAGTGTGCATGAATTCCGCCTTTTGGATGAGTCATTTAATTTCTTTGCAACTGTTTAGCAAAATATGAGGAGACTTTCTCATTTCTCTTAAAATCTTTCCAAATAATGCTGAATTCTGATTGGTTTTTTTGCTGTCTTTCCCCTATTTCTTCTCATTTTTAATATTGAGCATATTTTCTTAAAAATGACTTTCAATTTTATCTAGCTTTTGCTAAGTGTTTTTGTTTAGCAGGTCCCATGCAAAAGATGTTTAGATACCATCTTTAATCCTTATAGAAAGCATGGGAGGTAAATATCATTATTACCATTTTAAGATAAGGAAACTAAAACTAAAATATATCACATATATTTCCTCAAGATCATGAATATGGCAAAATTAGGATTTGAAACAAGTTTTATTTAGTTGTTTTTTGTGGCTCAAAGCCCCCCGTTCTTTTTATTACTTTATACTGACAGCCTACCTAAACAGTCCATTGTCTGATAATTATTATTAGCAAATTATCAAAGAATACCAACCTGAATCTATAGCAGCTTCTTCACAGTCAAACTCTTATCATCATTTATTCTTCCCACTTAACAGTTTTCAAGAACCTCTGGAATATAACATTTTCCACATGTACTACATTAGTGCTTTGAAATGAAATATTGATTTTAGAAGTCATGAGTGAGTTCCTAAACATTCCATATGGGAGATCAGATTCTCAACTCAGACTATTCATAAATTCTGCATTCTAATCAAAATATTTACTCTATGGAAATTCTTTACATTCTTCTCCTGTTTCTCATATTCATAGACTTTCGAGCAGATCCGATTAGCAGAGGTAGGTTTGCTTTGTTTCTCAAGAGTGGAAATACATATTTCAAAGAACTACACAATATTCTTTGTCCCTCCTTTTGTTCATGCTAAATGCACATCCACTTAACTCTCAGTTTCTTTCAAAGATAACGCATACTGTCTCCTATGAAAGAGAAAGAGGTAGTACTTATTGCAAAGAATGATTATTATCACTCTGCCATGTAATGAGGGTCAAAGCTTAAATTTTCTGTCTCGGATTTTTCTCATTTTTTTAATCTTCCTCATTTAAATGGTGGAAAATGTACCCACATTATAATACACAAGAAATGATTAAGAAGAGAAAAGACAGTGGCATTTAATCTAGGTAATGGAAGGGGAGAAGGTGATCATTTCTTTTCATTCTTTTTTTCTTGAACATATTTAACCTTGGTCTTTCACAGTCTGTGGATAATGCATCTTAAATGTCAGCATTCATTACTTAGTACTATTTAAAGTTGAACAGATCCAAAGTTGACGTATTAAGGAAGTACCACAGGAAAAATATAAAAATTTACAATGAATGAGCATATAATCCATCAGTTACAATATTTTCTTTGGTAGTTTCTCTTCAACAGATATATATATATATATAGTAGAACTTATAAAATAATTTCCACGACTTACGCAATTACACATTAGCTTTTTTCCACTGTTAGTGAGGCCATAGCTATGCATACTTTAATGTGAATAATATGGGTTCAGTAGCAAATGATATAAATATAAATATGTTTATGGCTATGCCATTCATATGCTTTTACAAATATTTGGTATTTGAATTATATATACTAAGTGCTGTTTAAAACTCACAAGGATGTACTATATCTAAAGATATCCTATTGAATATCTTCATAAGAAAACCTTCCTAAAATATCTGGCTTT